>JAJPUD010001628.1:60221-77580 GCA_023553655.1 Myrmecobius fasciatus | reverse complement strand
CTCTCTCTCTCTCTCTCTCTCTCTCTCTCTCTCTCTCTCTCTCTCTCTCAGCTTTTTATTTACAGAACATATGAGTGATTTTTCTACATTGACCTTTGCAAAACTTTCTTTTTTGTTGTTCCAAGCTTTTCCCCTACTTTCCCCCACCTCTCACCCCTAGATGACAGGTAATCTAATACACACTAAATATGTTAAATTATATGACAGGATTTTAAACTCTCAATTAACATTAATAGAATATTAACTGGTCTCCAATCTGTGATACTGCCTCAATTTCTCCCTGAGCATTATAATATATGCACATGTTTTCTCTAACTTCATAAAAGCAGGTAGACACTGCTTCATTTTTTTCTTTGTATGCCAGATTTATTGTATCTCCTGATAGTAGACACTTAAATGGCAGATTGATTGACACTGTCAGTGAATGACACTGGAATTTTAGAAAATATTTAATTTGTGCTCATATCCTATTATGATAAAATTATATAATTTAAGATTGTACTAATATTTACATACATTTTAAGGTTTGGGAGTGCCTCTTATCTCATTTGATTCTCACAACAACCTTTTGAGGTGTTATTGTTTTCATTTTATACAAAAAGAACCTGAATTAAAGAGAGCTTAATGATTTGTCCAGGGACATACAACCAATGTTGTCTGAGGCAGAAGTTGAACTGTGTCTTCCTAATGCCAACTATCTCTATCCGCTTCATCACTCCGCTGCCTCATGGTAATAGTAACTGATATTAATAATTTTAGGAATTTATATAGATTATCTTATTTGATCCTCACAAAATTCTGAGGATATAAGTGCTAAAGTATTATTATTCCCATATTACAGATTAGGAAACAGGTTCAGAAAGGTTAATGTCAAGCCTGTGGTCATACATAAATGTTAAATTAGAGCCAGAATTCAAACCCAAATTGTTTCTGTGTCTGAGTCCAGCACTCTTTTCATTAAACAATTAGTAAATAAAAATTTTAGCTGGCATTCCTCATTAGATTATACTACTTTAAAATATAAAGAAAGTACTAAGTCATATTTGGTGACTAACCTACTTTAAGAGTGTCACTTCAAGCTCTTATTTCCTTGAAGTTAACAATTTCTGTCATTACATTTAAATTCCTATCTACAATAACAGTAAGAATATGCTATGAACACTTACCCACCCACACTAGAGTTTTAAAACTGAATTCCTTTTGAGTCCTGTCTTGGAGAATTTCAGTGTGGGAGGTGAGATGATTTAGAACTTCATATTTTCCATTATAATCAAAGGCACACTTTCTCGAACATATTTTTTTTTATTCTGAATAGGGAATTTCACTAGAAAACAAAACAAAAAAATCAAAATTTTTTTTCCACACAATGACAAATTTTTCCTCCTCAATTCTACCCAAACTAAAATAGCTCAGAAGTGTATATTTACTTATCATAGCTGTTAAGAAATTATAGTGATTACACCTGCCATCCCTTCTCTCCCACATCATGCTGCAAATAAGGAACTCTTCATTTTGCCTTGGAAGGCCTCCTATCTTCCTGTCTTTGTATTCCCCTCTTTAGAAGCCCTAACTTTGCTTCCCGGACACACCCTGCACCATCTCCACCCTCCAGGAGTTTATTTCCTAAAAAGGAAAAGATCTTCAGTTACTTGTCTTATGGGGGAGGTTTATCTCTCTTTCCCCCTCTTCCCCCCCCCCCCCCCCCCGTACAAAAACAACCACCTTCTTGAGGAATCCAAAAATATGGAATTCTATATACAAGTTCCGTTCTCAAAGAGCAGGTAAACAGGGGGGAGGAAGAAAAACATGGAAGGAAAACAGATGTGAAGAGATGAAAGAAATCTCCAAGACCAGGAGGCCCCTAACCAATATATTTCACAGGTAAGTAGCATTCCAGACTTTATTTGAGGATCTCATAAGTGCCTGAAACTCACTACTTCATGAGGCATCTTATTCCACTTTTAGTTCTAATTGTTAAAGATTTTTTATTTCCTTTATGTAGAGAAA
Organism: Myrmecobius fasciatus; assembly: GCA_023553655.1. Classification (NCBI taxonomy): domain Eukaryota; kingdom Metazoa; phylum Chordata; class Mammalia; order Dasyuromorphia; family Myrmecobiidae; genus Myrmecobius; species Myrmecobius fasciatus. The sequence goes on along the minus strand of JAJPUD010001628.1, from coordinate 75,573 downwards.
ACTTGCATTTTTTTTTCAACCCATTCTTTATTCTGCCCTTTAGGACCAAACAATATAAGGCTACCCTCTCTTCCAGAGGTTAGCCCTTCACATTTTGGAAGATGACCACCATTTGTTCCTTGAATCTTCTCCAGATTAAACATCTCTAATTCTTTCAACCAGGCCTCACAGGGAATGATTTCTACTCCTGCCATCCTGATAACTTTTCTCTGAACAGATTCCTGGTGACAAAATGTCCTTCCTAAAAATGCAGTGCCCAGAATTGAGCACAGTATTCTAAATGTCTTCTCATCTGGGCACATTATTTACTCTTGGTTTAGATCTAACTATGCGCTGAACTTTGCTGTGTGTATAATGTGTAATGAAAGCCAGAGATAGTGTAATGCACAGAGAAACTGAGGCAGTATAGAGAGTAGAGATTTTTAATAGTTTATTATAGTAGTGGAGTTTTTTTTTTTTTTTTAGTAGTGGAGATTTTTGACTGGCAGCCATATTAGCCAGCCATCTGGATAGGACTCTTGTCTCAAAGTATTCATCCCTCGAGTGAGGGACTCCAGGGACTCTTATAATGCTCCAGTGCTCAGGGAAACAAAGGCAGAAAGAGGGGTAGGGCACTGGGGGATCGAAGTTCCAGGAAAGGTCCATAACTTCAGTTCTGACACTTTGGGAGTATGGAGGAAGGAGCATAAATTCTGATAAAGAGCTAGGAGACACTGAATCTGAGACCAGAAGGATATATCCAAACATTGGAGATAAGCCATCTGGAGTTTTATGACTCTTTGGAATGCCAGTGGCCATACTTCTGCAGCCCTAATTATCTCAGTCCTAATGGCCAGGAAGTGGGGGTTGGCACCTGGGAGACTGAGGCAGAACAATTAAGGGAAACTGAAACGGGAAGTGTGGCACAACAATAGCATAGACCAGGCTGAATTACAGAAAACAACTTTGAATAGTTTTATCTTCACAAGTGTTGATCAAAGCTCCAGTTATTTAACCTAATTTATTAGGATTTGTGATTTCAATAGCTTAGAGAACAATCTAATGATTGTTCTTTTACATATATATGTAACTTATGGAATTAGCTAGTTCTCTTAAGCACTAAAAGGTAAAAATTACTGCCCACTTAGACTGCCAAAATGTATCAAATAAAAGCCTAGAACCTGTCAGTAACTTATTTCTTAGGAAATCTAATATTTATATAAGCAAAGTTGGAAATGGGGGAGTGGGAGAGGATGGCTCTAGGGTACAATTACAATACATGATAGAAACTGAACATTTGGATAACATCAAATAAATTGAAAACTAATGGGTACAATCTGAAAGTAATTTGGCTTTGTCACAGTAGATGAATCACATTCTGGGAGGAGTTTTGTGTATTTTTTTTTTAATGAGAAAGCAGCTATTCATAAAAGGTAAATATTAATGCTACTGAGAAGTAAAGAGGCTTTTGAGCTAGTAAAATACAATTCCAGGGGTTTTGTTGTTATAAAGAATTCTATTTTCATTTTATTCCTTGCAAGTGGTTGAAGCAAGCCTCATCATCTCTTAGTAGAAATCTTCCCTTTCACTTATGTTTAATTCATTGAACAAAGTAGTCCCACTAAAGCATTGTTAATGGAGTTGTGAACTGATCTAACCATTCTGGAGAACAATCTGGAACTTTGCCCAATGGAAAACCAAAATGCATGTCATTTGATCCAGCAATATCACTACTAGGTCTGTATCCCAAAGAGATCATTAAAAAGGAAAATATTCATAGCAACCCTTTTCATGGAGATTTAGAATTAGAAATTGAGGAGATGCCCATCAGCTGGGGAATGGCTGAACAATCTGTGCTATATAAAGTAATTTTATTATTATTGTACAATATTATACTATTGTACAATAATTAAAGATGAATAAGAAAACTTGAGAAAAACCTGGAAAGACTTAAGCAAACTGATGCAAGGTAAAATGAGCAGAACTAGGAAAACATTGTACACAGCATCAGCAACATTGTGTGATGATCAGCTTTTTACCTATTTAATTCTTTCTGGTGTTTTTTTTTTCTTTTGATGTGTTTCTTTTTTCACAGTGTGACTTATATGGAAATATAGTTTACAGAAAATAAAAAATATCAAACTGCCTATCATTTTCAGAAGAAGGGAAGGAAGGAGTGAGAAAAACTTGGAACTCAAAATCTTGTAAAAATGAATGCTAGAAACTTTTTTGACATGTAAATGGGGAGAAAATAAAATACTGTACTATTTAAGAAAAAATAAAATAAACAAGGTAGTCCCTACATATACACATAGTAGCAACCTATGCAGCTTTCTTATTCCTGTCAAGAGTACTACAGTCCTTCTAAACCTTCAGGTTCACAATCTGTACCATCCATGACGTTTCCTCACTCTCTGCCTCCATATCCAATCATTTGTCAAGTGTTGTCATTTCTTCTTGGCTATCTCTCATCTCAGTCACCTTCTCTCAAATGACATGGTCCTTGCCCTTCTTCAAGCCCTTAATCACTTCTGTCCTAAGCTGTTATGACAACCAATAACCTCCTAAATTGTCTCTGTACTTCTCAACTCTCCAGTCCTAAAGTGATCTTCCTAAAACACAAAACTAATCTTTTACTCAAAAAACTCTCATACCCCTAAATGATTTCTAAGATCCAAATCCTTCTATTTTTTCATTTAAGGCCCTTTCCAGACTTATTATATTACTTGTCTTCACACAGTCAGTCAGATATCATCCTCCTAGTTGTTTCTTACAGAATAATATTATCTATAACATCCATATACCATAATTTGTTCAGCCATTCTCCAATTGATGGGCATCCATTCAGTTTCCAGTTTCTTGCCACTGCAAAAAAGGCTGCCACAAACACTTTTGCACACTTGCATTTACTTTATATGTGTACATTATATGTGTATGTTCTTCCTCCAATTCCCACCTAATCTTGCATCCCCATATAAACTTCCTTAAGGACAAGAATATTGGGGGGGGGGGTTGTCCTTGTAGTTCCAAATCCTAACTTAGGATTTAGTATATATTAGGAACTTAATAAGTGCTTGATGATTTGATAAATCCATGGGTACTAGACTATAAGCTTCATTATACTTTATTATTCAAATGTTCCAATTATCCTAATACTTAATACTGGGCACACCTAATTAGTGTTAATTGAATTGAATTGATTCATTAAAAATCCTGCTTGACTAACATTTATTAGGTGTGAGAAGATGGGGAAATCATCTAACTTCTTAGATTCAAAGACTGAATCATATTGAAAGAGATGAGTTGTTTCTCTACATGGCTGAGGAGACTTTCTATAACAGAAGTGCCCTAAACTGATTAAATCAGAGACTCTGATGAAAATATGTAAATACAAAACATACATAATTCTAGTTCATAGATTCCAGGTTGAGAATTCTTTTTTTTTAATTTTTTATTAAAGCTTTTTATTTGTATAACATATGTATGGGTAGTTCCCCAGCAATGATATTTACAAAGCTTTTCATTACAACTTTTATCCCATCCCTTTCCCTCTCCTAGATGGCAGGAAGTCCACTACATGTTAATAATGTTGAAATACTTGACAAGTTGTGCAAGAAAAATCCTATCTACAAGAAAAAAAAAATCAAAGAAAGGAAACACAATGCAAGCAAACATCAGTAGAGAGGATGAAAATGTTACGTTGTGGTCCATATTTCATTTCCCTCTCTCTGGGTGTATATGGCTTTCTTCACTGAACAATTGGAACTGGTTTGAGACAATTCTTTGTTGCAGAGAGCCATGTCCATCAGAATTGATCATCATGTAATATTGTTGCTGTGTATAATGATCTCCTGGTTCTGCTCATTTCACTCAGCATCAGTTCATGCAAGTCTCTCCAGGCCTCTCTGAAATCGTCCTGCTGGTCGTTTCTTACAGAACAGTAATATTCCATAACATTCATATCAGGTTGAGAATTCTTTAGGTCTTCTGACATTACATGCATACCAGTGGAGCCCACAGACTGTCCATCAGTCTTTCCCTATTCTCATTATGTGACAGACCCATCCTCTTTCTTTCTTTCTTTTTTTATTTTTTATTAAAGCTTTTCATTTGCATAACATATATATGGTTAGTTCCTCAACATTGATCCTTACAAAGCTTTCCGTTACAAATTTTCCCCCCTAGTCCCCTCCCCTCACCTAGATGGCAGGAAGTCCACTATATGTTAATTGTATTAAAATACTTGACAAGTTGAATATATGAATACATATTTCCATACTTATTTTGCTGTGCAAGTACAATCCTATATACATGAGCAAAAAATATCTTGAGAAAGGAAACCCAATGCAAACATGGATAGAGAGCATGAAAATGTTATGTTGTGGTCCACATTCCACATCCCTCTCTCTGGGTGTATATGGCTTTCTTCACTGAACGATTGGAACTGGTTTGAGACATTTCATTGTTGAAGAGAGCCATGTCCATCAGAATTGATCATCATATAGTCTTCTTGTTGCCGTGTATAATGATCTCCTGGTTCTGCTCGTTTCACTCAGCATCAGTTCATGCAAGTCTCTCCAGGCCTCTCTGAAATCGTCCTGCTGGTCGTTTCTTACAGAGCAATAATATTCCATAACATTGATATACCATAATTTATTCAGCCATTCTCCAATTGATGGGCATCCCTTCAGTTTCCAGTTTCTAGCCACTACAAAAAGGGCTGCCACAAACATTCTTGCACATGGTGGGTCCCTTTCCCTCCTTTAAGATCTCTTTGGGATATAAGCCCAGTAGAAACACTGCTGCAGACCCATCCTTTTTCTTTAATTTTTTTTATTCTAAATTTAAACAAATAAAATTATAACTTTCATATACAAAGTAGAACAGAAAAACAGGATTGTATATGAAACTACAAATTTTTTTTGCATTTTTTTCCTTCTAAATGTGTAATAAACTCAACATGTTACTTAATAAATTGTTTGAATACTACTACTACTACTAGGTACAAAAAATACTTATAGCAGGGTTTTGGGGTTTTTTTTGTGGTGGTGGCAAAGAATTAGAAATTGAGTGGATAACCAGTTACAGAATGACAAGTTGTGGCATATACTTGTGATGAAATACTCTTGTGCTATAAATAAGGATGAGATGAACAGTTTTAGAAATGGGAAGATTTATATAAAGTAATACAAAGTGGAATGAACAGAACCAAAATACTAGTGGTACAACAGTAACAGTAATGTAATGATGATTAACTGTGAAAAACTTAGATCAAGACAATGACCCATAGAACTCATGATGAAAAATGTTATTCACAATGAACTGAGTGCATATTGAAGCATATTTTTTTCAATTCATTTTTCCTTTTTTTTTTGCAACATGGTTAATATGGCAATGTTTTATATGACTTCACTTCTATAATTGATGCATTGTTTTCCTTTTCAATATGTGGGAATGGGAAGAGGGAGAATTTGGAACTCAAATTTTTTAAAAATGCATATCATAATAAAGTATATTTAAAAAAAATTTTGCTTGAGCATTTAATTAGGCACAATAGTATGCCAGGTGCTTTGGGAAATAAAATGACTAGACAGTCTTCTCTGAGGGCCAACTGCTGTGAAGATACCTCCTGGCCCCTGCTCCTGCAAGTTCTACAAACACAATTACTGAAGACTAAGCAGAAGAAAGTTCTTAGCACCAAAGTTCTTGATACTGTCAAATGGTTCTCCTTTAAAACTGATATAATTTTTTCATTTTAGATATTATTAAAGAAAAGTCATTGCCATGGCTCTCTTCAACAATGAAATGTTTCAAACCACCTCCAATTGTTCACTGAAGAAAGCCATATACACCCAGAGAGAGGGATGCGAAATGTGGACCACAACATAACATTCTCATACTCCTTGATTGATGTTTGCTTACATTGTGTTTCCTTTATCTGATATATCGTTTGTGTAGGTAAGATTTTTCTTGCACACCAATGATAAGTTTGGAAATATGTATACATATATTCGATTTGCCAATATTTTAACATAATTAACATGTAGTGGATATCCTGCCATCTAGGGGAGGGGTGGGGAGTTGGGGGGAAAAATTTGTAACGGAAAGCTATGTAAGGGTTATTGTTGAAGAATTACCCACACATATGTTATGCAAATAAAATAAAAATTAAAAAAAAAAAAAAAGAAAAGTCATTGCTATCTGTTTTATACCTACAGCCTCAGGACCTTGGGACCTTTCCTTTTAACTTGTAGCTGAAACTTTCCAAATATATTATCTCCCCTTGAGAGAGAGAGGTCCTCAAGTGCAAAGACTACCATATTTTTCTATTTATGATGTCACCTGTGTTTTGTACAGAGTAAATATGTAACAAATACTTTCATTAATTTGTTTTCCTCAAGGAAAAGGCAGGCACATAAAAAATTGCAAGACTAAACTGTGAGATAATTCCTAGTAGAGAACTGGGAATGAATTTACTTCCATAAATTCAACTTGAGATATACCTAAAAGATCTTCCTACTACATGAAACATTCCTTGATCTAAGTAGCTCACAGTTGCTGGTGCCCTGGTTTCAAAATTATCATGTATTTATTTTGTATTTAATACATATATATGTATATGCACATATTGTTTTCCCTCAATAAATTTTAGGCTCCTTGAGGACAGGAATTCTTCCATTTTTGGCCCTGTATCCCCAGGATCAGAGTTTGGGGATCATGGGCTTTTCAGTGAGCCACTCTAGGAAATTACTTTTATTGGATTAAGAAAGGTTGACGCAACATATTGTGGAAACTAAAATTAGAGACACTAATTCAAACAAGAATCCCTGTGCAACACATGGATTTAGTTTTATAATGTAATACTGCCTATGTGTTATTGTATTTTTATTTATTTAAATATTTCCCAATTTTATTTTAACCTGGTTTAGCAACAGTAGAGATCCTGACATGTATTTAGGTAAATTCAGAATATTTACAAAATTAGTGATTTGGCGGAGGAGGAGAAATGGCTTCTTGTAGAATATAGCACATGAACTGAAACTTGAGCTCTGAAGAACTATGAAGCTGAGCCAAGCAAAAATAAAATGAAAAGCAAAGGTAATAACTCTTCTCCATGAGGGCCAGTTATGCTCCTCCAATTCCTTTCTGGTTCCTCTCTTACCGGAACAAACTGAAATCCATGTAGACCCACCCAGTCTGAGTTTAAATCTTGAGGTGACCTTGACGCTTTAACTTTCAGGTTGCTTATTAGCTTTTGTCAAGCCAAAGACAAAGAAAATCAGAGGAAAAGTCAGAAATCTTGAATGATGCATTTTATTAAATAGCTGAATTGTTAAAAGTCAAGTGAATAAAATTCTGCTCTTTAAAGAACATTGCTTATAAATACAACTTTTGTTAACTTAAGTCACATTTTTATTTTATTTTTTTCATTTTTCATTTTATTTTATTTTTTAAATTTATTAATACTTTTAATTTGCAAAACATATGTATGGGTAATTCCTAAACATTAACCCTTACAAAGCTTTCTGTTACAAATTTTTCCCCCCTACTCCCCACCCCTCCCCTAGATGGCAGGATATCCACTACATGATAATTATGTTAGAATACTTAAGAAATTGAATATATGTATAGTTGTTGCCACACATCATTTTTTGTGCAGGAGAAATCATATCTACAAGAAAGAATAATCTGATAAAGGAAATACAATGCAAGCAAACCTCAATAGAGAACATGAAAATGTTATGTTGTGGTCCACATTTCACATCCCTCTCTCTGGGTGTATATGGCTTTCTTCACTGAACAATTGGAATTGGTTTGAAGCATTTCATTGTTGAAGAGAGTCATGTCCCTTAGAACTGATCCTCATATAGTATTGTTGTTGCCTAAGTCACATTTTTAGCATGTATATTTTCAATCATGTTTTTGGTGGCGTTTACATTTTTCAGTCCTTAGCAATCCTAATGGTTAATCAGTTACACAAAGAAGGTCCTCAAATGCCAAAAGTTTATATACATAAAGTATTAAGAATATACCATATTCCAGAACATCATGAACATGTGGATATATTTTAAATGATCATTAATGGTCTGTGACCATATATCATAGATAATTCTGAGACTGTCGTTTAAACTAGAAATGTCTATTATATGGCTACATGTCCCAGTTTTCCACTGTGTATATGGTATGAAGAAAAATATAGTCTTTTGATCTCACATTCTAAGCAGGGATTAATTAGTGACACAATTAGTCTAATTCAGCAATATTAAGGTCAGTCATTATCCCCTTTACATTGGATGAAACCAGTTTTAGTTTGCTTTGAGATAAAGCCAAGGAGGAACAGTTGAAGAAACCAAGAATGTTTACTTTATAGAGAAGACTAGACTTAGAATGGAAAACATAGCTTCTCAAGGTTTTGAAAGACTTGCATGAAGAAAAGAAATCACTTATTCCTCTTGGTCTTGGTGATGAGGTGTGAGAAAAGGAGAGGAGACCCCTTTTTGACCAATCATGGGCTTCATGGAGGAATCCACTAACGCCAAGAATGAGGTGAGAGGTTTGTGGCAAAATAGGTTTATTATAGCCTCAGAGAAGCAGCTTTCTTAGTGGGACAATTCCGAGAAGGAAGAAGTAAAGGTGGGTTATTAGCAAAGATTAGTTAACACTGAGCATGGCTCAGTGGGTCTTTTCCTGATAGAAATTAGCCAAGGTGGGTTTACACTGAGCAGGGACTCAGTGGGCCTTTCCCTTTGTAGGAATCAGCCAAGATGGGTTTTAGAGGTCCTTGGTTTTACGGAATTTTTCTAGCCCCAGGCAAATGAAACAGTTTGGATATCAATCTGAATTGAAAGTGAAGTTTGCAATGAATAAAAGGTGGGGTCTCTCTAACCCTCCCCCCCCCCACGATCAGGGGACATGTAATCAAGGACACGATTTACAGCATTGGAGGGCAGAGCAAGAAGCAAGATATGGAAGTGACAATGGAGCAAATTTAGATTCTAAGGTCTTAACCAGAGCAATTCAAAAGTGAATCAATCTAATAGATTCTTGTTCAGGTATAGGTTGGCCCTTTGGAGTCCTTTTTCAACTCTGAGACTTGGTTTCTAGTGGAAATGAGGCTTAGGAATGAAAAACTTTTTTTTTTAAGAGATGACTTTTAAAGTCCAAAAGTTCAAGGTGAAGTTAACTATTTGCTAAGCATTTACTGTGTGCCAGGCACTATATTAAGCTCTGGGAATACAAAGAAGGCCAAAATAGCTCCCGTTTTCCGGGAACTCCCCTTCTAATGGGGGATAAGCATATGAAAACAATTATGTGCATGCAAGATATCCTCAAGCCATCAGGAATACTCAAAAAAGTGCAGAGTAGGTGGACTTCTCTTGCAAACTAATGAGAGTATATGAACCAAAAAATCTCTGCTTATATGTTAGACAGCCTGGGATAAATGGATTACAATATACCTTTTTGGAGAAAACTTCAACATCAATGAAACCATAAATCTCTTTGAGGGTAAACCTCTAGTTCACGCATTTAAAAAAAAAAAAAAAAAAGTGTGGGGCAGCTAAATGTCGCAGTGGGTAGAGCACCAGCCCTGAAGTCAGGAGGAAAATGTGGTCTCAGACACTTGACATTCCCTAGCTGTATGACCCTCGGCAAGTCACTTAACCTCAATTGCTTCAGCAAAAAGAAAAAAAAAATGTGCAAGTCACTATCACAGAAACAAAATCATGAGGAAGGCATTTTGAGGGGACAAATCAAAATTCCTCTCCATTAGCATGATTTCAATAACTTTAAAGGTTGAATTGATTTCTGTTTACATAAAGTCAGCTGTGAAAATAATTGCCTTCTTTCTCTTTACACCACCAAATCAAGCCACACTAGATGGTTAGCCAGAATGATTAATGAATGCAATACTAGCTGAAAGCTCTAATTTCAAAATGTGTTACTATTGTCAGGGTTGATTAGTTCTCAATCTAAAACTGATGCTGTTGAAAGCCTTTAGCAATTTAGATGTGGGGAGTAAAGAAAAATTTCCAGTGGGGTAAAAAGGTTTCCATGAGGTTTCTGCTGCTTCCCAGTAAACTTACCTGCAGCTTACGCATAATATCCAGAATATAACTTTTCACAAGTGTTCAGTATCAGTCTACCTTCTAGATAGACTCAATGGAAGAAGCTGAAGCTTGAAATTAATAAAGCAGTATGGAGGGGTGAGAGTGGAGAAAAGCATTCAACTAGAAACTCAGACTGCAGTAGGAATTTTCAAGTGGTTGGGGTATTAATATTGATTATTTCACATTTAGAACTTTTTATATAGAAGAAATAAATGGAGGTAAAAGGTTAATACTCTGCCATGCTATAGTAACTTTTTTGAAAATGAATCCATAGGGAAATTAGTGTAGTCGGTGGTGGAAACCAGCATTTTTATTAATAATATAAAAAGAAATCTTGTTGATAGTAAATGCTATTAATGACTGACTGCAGAGGGATAGAATTGTTAGTATTGTTAGGCATCATAAGTGATTCAGGGTTAAGAAGGCCAGGCTAATTTTGTACTGATCAGATTGCAAGCTGAAAATCTAATTAAAGTAATTATCTTGTTCTTAATCTATTCCGATGGTTAAAAGGGACCTAACTGGCATCGTTTTTTCTAACAGCAAGATAGAGGTAAGATTTAGATTGCTGAAGGTGGTTTGACTTTAGGACATGACAAGTATCAAACATTTTCAACATCTTTGCTTTCAGAATGTTTTATTATTTGTCCAAATTTCCCAAGATATTTTAAATGGAACAATTTAAACAAGTTCTTGGCTGGAGAGGAAATTTTTGCTGCATTTGGATGACATTCTTCTCCAATAAGGTCCAGCAGTTTAGTAGTCTTGGAGTTGGAAGCTTGAGTAAGTTATGAATGCATCTTAGCAATCTCCAGGAAAAATGCTGCAAACAATTTGGATCCCTCTATATAGTTATACCTATTGCAAGAAAAAAAAATGAAGAAAAATTCATTTCTGCTTGTATTAAAATAAAAACATTCAGTATTTGTAGAGGAAGATTATGGTTTTAAAATCAAGCTGATGGCAAAATTTTAGTGTTCTGAGATCATAAGAGGAAAGTCATTTTGTATATCCATGGTGTCAACAGTATAACTGTGAAGAGAACAGGATCAACAAATTATTAGCTATGTGTCCTATTTTGACACATTACCAAAGAGGTGATGGGTCTTGCTGAAAGAAATGGTCTATTTTAGTTTCTAACCATTGACATTTCAAGGTGTCTAAATTTTAGCGTTTCCTTTGTCCACTCTACTGTGTAAGGCTTAGGATAGTTACATTACCTGCCAACAAGCTGTGAAGTATGAGGAGTTCTTTTAAAAGTATGTTTAAGGGCAGGTAGGTGGCACAGTGGATAGAGCACCAGCCCTGAAATCTGGAGGACCTGAGTTCAAATGTGATCTCAGACACCTAACACTTCCTAGCTGTGTGACCCTGGGTAGGTCACTGAACCCCAATTGCCTCAACCAAAAAAAAAAAAAAAAAAGGAGAAAGAAAAAGTATGTTTAACCTATATGAGAGCAAGAGTCATTTTGCGTAGGTTAAGTGGTCAAAAGATATAAACAAACATTTCTCAAAAGAATTGTTGACTATTAATAAGCATGTACAAGATTGTTCTAGATCACTAATACCAACTATTAAAACAACTGTTGTTTCAGCCAGTCAACAAGAATTTATTAAGCCCCTAAGGCAACAATTTAGCCCTTGGACTCAAGTAACTTTCATTCTAATGGGCAGAAATGACAAAAGATGGAATAGCTAATCCTGGAGGGATTTCTGGAAGGTAAACACATCAATACATGGTGGGTTTGCAATTTCCTTTTCCACCCTTTACAGATGAAGAAACAAACAAACACAGTTTAATGAGGGTCAAACACTTAATAGGTGTCTAAGATCAACTTTGAACTTGTCTTTCTTACTCCAGGCCTGGCATTCTATCCATTGTGCAACAACACCACCATTGGTGAAACAGTGAACTAGAAAGCAGCTTGGAATTAGGATTTTTTTAAGTGATTAAAATATCCATATGCTGCCTCAGAGATCCCATTGCTAGGGCATATACTTCAAGACAATTAAGGACAGAAAGAAAAGTATATAGTCAAAATATTCATCACAACTCTTTTATGGTAACAAACAACTGAAAACAGTGGACTGAACAAATTGTGGGATATGGATGTAATGGAGCATTAGTGTACCTTTAAGAAAAAATGAATATGAAAGTTTTAAAAAACAGAGAAAGACTTAAAAGAATTTTAGTAGAATAAAGTAAGGAGGGCCAGGAAAATAATGCTGTATGACTATTAACAATGTAAATAAAGAGCAATAAATGAAACTAAATACTAATTATACTGATCAATTTTGGCAGTAGAGAAGAGGTGAAAAAAATGTACCTCCCTTCTTTGACTAAGCATGTATATACACTATTACTTGTGGCCTGTGTTTTGGTTATTTTTGCTGAGATGCTTTTATCCTTTTTAAAAATCTGTTGTACATTATTAACATGTAGTGGACTTCCTGCCATCTAGGGGAGGGGAGGGGACTGGGGGTAAAATTTGTAATGGAAAGCTTTGTAAAGATCAATGTTGGGGAACTACCCATACATATGTTATACAAATAAAAAGCTTTAATAAAAAAAAAATTTAAAAATAAATAAAAATCTGTTATAAGTGATGGCTCACTGGGTAGTAGATCAGGAAGAAATATTCAAAAATGATGATATGAAAACAAGATATCAACTTAAAATATTTTTTAAATGTTTGACTGTTGAATAAGGATCATCTCTGAGAAGATCCCCAACGATCAGGCAATGAAGAGGTTCACCCCATTAAGAATTTCCATTAACCTGTTTATTTTCTCATTCTGAGAGTGTTCTCCATCATCAACTGCTCCTAGTGGTAGCATCATCACACTTTTCTGGATAATATCCTGAAATGTTTTAGCAATTGGAATAGTTGATCCATCTCGTATCATATCAGGATCTACTCCAAACACTGAAACACAGAAAAAGAAAAAGTGCTTCAAATAAAATAACTACTTTTTATTTTGTGCTAGAAATGAGAATATACATACAAGAGCCTTTCCTGCACTCTGGACTCCTCTCTCTTTCTACTTCCCCATTTCTACATACATATACACACAGACCATTTACATCAGTAGTCGCCTAAGATACTGTTTGCATCAACATTTAATGGTTTGGCATTTCAGAGATAGAGAAATCCTTTGGTAATCAACTCACACACATTTACCTAAATTACATTACTGCTTCTTGATTAAATAGGAGGAAGAACTATTTTTTCTCATAACGGTATCCATTATGCTAACATTGTTCAACGCAAGGAACTAGCTGCAGATAACATGTTCAATGTTCAAAAGAAAAAGGATTTGGTAATTTGCTCTCTGCATAGAATTGAGAAACAATTGCTCTAGTGTCCAAGTTTTTGTCGGAATTCTTGTACTTGAGCCAAGTACCTTAAGCCGTGCCCTAGGGCAAGTGGCAAGAAACCCCCAGGGTGAAAAGTTAGGGCAGAAAGCATACCCTCTGGGAGGAGACAGAGACTTAGGGGTACCACAATAGCAATGATAAGGAGCCTGCCTCCCCCCCTTCTAGGCAGTAGGACCCCTGGTAGCTTCCTATTTTGATTAATTATTATTAGTTTTGTTTTTTTTTGCTTTTTTGCTGAGGCAATTGGGGTTAAGTGACTTGCCTAGGGTCACACAACTAGGGAATGTTAAGTGTCTGAGACCAGATTTGAACTCAGGTCCTCCTGACTTCAGGGCTGGTGCTCTATCCACTTTGCCACCTAGCTGCCCCTTGATTAATTTTTCTTGATCATTGATATAGTGCTAGACTTTTGGAATCAGGAAATCCAAAATTTAAGTTTTGCCTCAAACACTTACTACTAATTCCTTCCTCTGTCCATCTCCCTCAGTGGGTAGATTAAAGCTGAGGCTTTGAGTGGCATTTCTCCTTTCCTGTTGAAGCCTATCCTCTGAAGTACCCCTACTCTATTCAAAGGGATCTCTTCACTTTAAACCTAGGATCCACCTCCTCGTATTCCCTCTGAAGGAAAGGTTGAGAAGCCAGGAAGAATAAAGCACCAAGGAAAGGAGATAGTCCTGGGAAGGCAGAGGTGTTCCCCAGAAGACCTAGCCCCTACAGCCAAGGAGCTATTGCCATTTCCCAATTAAATTCATCTGAAATGTTTACCTTCTTTCTTCTGGGCACATGATGCTGAAAATCAAACCCTGAAAGGTTCCCTCAAGAAGGGGCGAATTTGGGTAGGATACTATTCACCAGCATTCTAATGATCCTCCAGTTCCTCTGGCATCCTAAGGCAGCCCATTTGACCTTCAGACTTTAGAACTATTAAGAGTTACTTTTCCCCAATAAACTAGTTCCAAATATTTTGTCACTATATGTCTCCACATCCACAAGATTAACATGAAACACTTGACTGAAATTCTGCTAAAAACTAGGTAAACTATTTCTGTAGTTCTCTTGTGATCTACCAATGTAATAAACCTGTCAAAAAGTTAATGGCATGAATCTGGCAAGACTTATTTTTGATGAAGACATTCTGGTTCTTAGTGATCAACACTTCCTAATCTAGATGTTGACTAATAATCCCTTTGATAAGGGGATTAATGAAAAAAAAGGCTGAAGATGGTGGACTTGCTGTACCAGATCTAAAACTATATTATAAAGCAGCGGTCATCAAAACCATTTGGTACTGGCTAAGAAATAGAGTAGTCGATCAGTGGAATAGGATAGAATCACAAGACAAACTAGGCAATAACTATAGCAATTTGGTTTTTGATAAACCCAAAGACCCCAGCTTTTGGGATAAGTATTCACTATTTGACAAAAACTGCTGGGAAAACTGGAAACTAGTGTGGAAGAAATTAGGGCTTGACCCACATCTAACACCACATACCAAGATAAGATCTAAATGGGTTCATGATCTGGATATAAAGAGTGATTTTGTAAACAAGTTAGAGGAACATAATATAGTTTACCTCTCAGACCTGTGGAGATGGAATAAATTTATGTCCAAAGAAGAACTGGAACTTTTAATTGAAAATCAGATAGATAACTTTGACTATATTAAATTAAAAAGTTTTTGTACAAACAAAATCAATGCAGACAAGATTAGGAGGGAAGCAATAAATTGGGAAATCATCTTTACATTTAAGGGTTCTGATAAAGGTCTCATCTCTAAAATATATAGAGAATTGTCTCATATTTATAAAAATTCAAGCCATTCTCCAATCAATAAATGGTCAAAGGATATGAACAGACAATTTTCAGAGGATGAAATTAAAACTAT
>JAJPUD010001628.1:0-60211 GCA_023553655.1 Myrmecobius fasciatus | reverse complement strand
CCCCCCCTTTTGCTGAGGCAATTGAGGTTAAGTGACTTGCCCAGGGTCACACAGCTAGGGAATGTTAAGTGTCTGAGACCAGATTTGAACTCAGGTCCTCCTGACTTCAGGGCTGGTGCTCTACCTACTGCACCACCTAGCTGCCCCACTTATCAATGATTTCTAGCAGTGGAATCTCTGGGTCAAAAGGGCATCAAAATTTTTAGCAACTTTCCTTTTGAAGTTTCTTTTCTTTTCTTTTTTTTTGGGGGGGGGTCAGTTTTTTTTTAATTGAAGCTTTTTATTTGCAAAACATATGCATGGGTAATTTTTCAACACTGACCTTTGCAAAGCTTTGTTACAAATTTTTCCCTCCTACCCTCCATCCCCTCCCCTAGATGGCAGGAAGTCTAATACATGTTAATTATGTTAAAATATTTAACAGATTGAATATGTATATACATATTTATGCAGTTATCTTCCTGTACAGGAAAGAAAAAAAAAACCCTGAGAAGGAAAACATAATGCAAGCAAACATCAATAGAGTGTGTGAAAATGCTGTTGTGGTTCAGACTCAGATCCCACAGGTCTCTCCCTGAGTACATATGGCTTTCTTCATCACTGAACAACTGGAACTGGTTTGAAACATTTCATTATTGAAGAGAACCACGTCCTTCAGAATTGATCATCATATATGTAGTCTTATTGTTGCCGTGCATAATGATCTCCTGGTTGTGCTCACTTCACTCAGCATCAGTTCATGCAAGTCTCTCCAGGCCTCTCTGAAATCATCCTGCTGGTTGTTTCTTACAGAACAATAATATTCCATAACATTCATATACCATAACTTATTCAGCCATTCTCCAACTGATTGGCATCCATTCAGTTTCCAGTTTCTAGCCACTACAAAAAGGGCTGCCACAAACAAGAACTTGCACATGTGGAGCCCTTTCCCTCCTTTAAGATCTCTTTGGGATATAAGCCCAATAGAAACACTGCTGGGTCAAAGGGTACGCACAGTTTGATAACTCTTTGAGCATAGCTCCAAATTGCTCTCCAGAATGGTTAGATCCGTTCACAGTTCCACCAACAATGTATCAGTGTCCCAGTTTTCCCACATCCCCTCCAACATTCGTCATTATCTTTTCATCTCATTTTAGCCAGTCTCAGTGTAGTGGTATCTCAGAGTTGCCTTAATTTGCATTTCTCTGATCAATAGTGATTTGGAGCACCTTTTCATATGATTAGAAATAGTTTTAATTTCATCCTCTGAAAATTGTCTGTTCATATCCTTTGACCATTTATTGATTGGACAGTGGCTTGAATTCTTATAAATATGAGACAATTCTCTATATATTTTAGAAATAAGGCCTTTATCAGAACCCTTAAATGTAAAGATGATTTCCCAATTTATTGCTTCCCTCCTAATCTTGTCTGCATTAGGTTTGTTTGTACAAAAACTTTTTAACTTAATATGATCAAAATTATCTATCTGGTGTTCAATTAAGAGTTCCAGTTCTTCTTTGGACACAAATTCCTTCCTTCTCCATAGGTCTGAGAGTTAAACTATACTATGTTCCTCTAATTTACTTATAATATCACTCTTTATATCTGGATCATGAACCCATTTAGATCTTATCTTGGTATGTGGTATTAGATGTGGGTCAAGCCCTAATTTCTTCCACACTAGTTTCCAATTTTCCCAGCAGTTTTTGTCAAATAGTGAGTACTTATCCCAGAAGCTGGGGTCTTTGGGTTTATCAAAGACTAAATTGCTATAGTTACTGCCTGGTTTGTCCTGTGATCCTATCCTGTGCCACTGATCGACTGCTCTATTTCTTAGCCAGTACCAAATGGTTTTGATGACCGCTGCTTTATAATATAGTTTTAGATCTGGTACTGCAATGCCACCTTCATTGGCCTTTGTTTTTTCATTAATTCCCTTTAAATTCTTGACCTTTTGTTCCTCCAAATGAACTTTGCTACTATTTTTTTCTAGATCTGTAAAATAATTTCTTGGGAGTTTGATTGGTATGGCACTAAATAAGTAAATTAGTTTGTGTAGTACTGTCATTTTTATTATATTTGCTTGGCCTACCCATGAGCAATTGATGTTTTTCCAATTGATCAGGTCTGACTTTATTTGTACACATCATATTTTGAGTAATAGAAGAAGGAGCTGCTGGATTTAAGTCCTGTCTTAGACATGTTCCATAACACTGGGCAAATAACTTCACTTCTCAGGATTCTGGGCAACTTTCTAAGATGTTAATTTGCAGAGGGAGGGCTGATCTGCACTGGTAGAGGGAGCATCTTACATCAAAAGTTCCTGATCCCAAAGAAATGATGGGTGCAATACTGTTTCTAGTCTACTCTGGCATATATCCAGAGAAGGTAACAATGATGGCAAAAGAATCTGTAAACTAACCATATAAAGATCAACTGAAGAAACTTGAGGAAGAGAAGATTCAGGAAAAACAAGATTAAATATTCAGAATACTAGAGTGTCATGTAAAGGAGGGCTAATTTCTGTTTCTTTGTTTTTTTTTTTAATTTTCCTCAACAGATAGAATACGATTTAAAGGAAAACTAGAACATCTCAGACTTTTAGTCTTACATAAGGAAAAAGTTTCTAATTGGATCTATCCAAAATGGGAACAGATCACTTCAAGGTGTACTCAGAAAGTTTTTGTCACCACATGTGACACCACATGACAAACTCACTCCTTTCAAGGTCCTACCTGAAGTCTGCATTCATTGGGGGTGAGACTCTGAAGCCCCTTCTGATTCAGCAATGCTATAACCAAAAAAAAGTTGAAACTCTGAAGAAGGGGTATCAGAGAGAAGAGCCCATGAGCTAAGTACCACCAACCTGGGCTTTATTCCTTGATTTTTCAAGACGCAATGCCAAATTTTTATGAAAGAAACTAAAGGAAATAATTATCATCATGCCTGGTATTTAGGGCATATAGAAAGCATTAGGTGTAAGTGGTACAACATTTTTACCAGCTACACTAGTAAAAATCTTCTTTCCTCTTTTCTAAAATGAGCAAGTCAATACTACTGGTTTCATGTATTCACCCTTGGGGAATGGCAGGATTAAAGAGTAGAGAGAAGAGTAGAATTAATGTCTTTTGAGATGTAGGAGCCTTTGATACAGCTCACTACAAGCTACTAGCTTATGGAATATTCATCAGTAAATGACAATTACTTAACGTTTCAATTTCTCTTTATTAGTGAAAACAGATTAATAAAACTGTTCCTAGTGGACTTAGAGATTCTTGAAAAAAGATACTCTTATTATCAGAGAGTATCTTACTTAGCCAGCTATGCAAAAAAAAAAAAATTGGCATGAAGGAATAGAAATTTTATGTTGACATTGACAGATTTCACATCTGAAATATATAGCACTCTCAATCTAATAGGGAATCATTGTATTGATGAAACAAAACCAAATCTTTGCAAAGACAGTCATTGAATTTTAGTCTTAGAATATAGCTTAGAAATCATGTAAGCCAACCCCTTCATATTAAGAGTTAGACAGCTGAACTAGAATGGTTGATATTTCCAAAGTTACATGAATGGGATTAAAACCCAGGGCTCCTAAATTCCAAGACGGTTTCTACAATGTCACGTTGTCTCCAGGATTTATTTTGAAATAGTAAAAATGTATCAAAGCCAATAGACTATCAAAGTTCTTTCTATTATTATAAATGCAAAGATTCTAGACTAGGCCAGTTTGCCTTTAAAGAACTGAGAGACAAATGTTGGAAACTGGAAGGTTAGGGGCCTGCACCTGTCCTCCGATCAGCTGCCCTGTGCACTTCTACGCCAGCTGGCCCTACCGTGATGCCTTTGATCAGACAAACACAGGCTACTGTCGTGCCAGACAGAGCTCCTCATCCAACTGCTGCAATAGTTCCTCCAGAACCCGAGGCTGGTTTAATTTATATACCCTTACACACTGGTACCAGCTGTGCCAGTCCTTGAGTGTCCTATTGAATCCAGTGGTGTATTTGGTGCAGTGACTCCTAAAGTTGGAAGGCACATGATATATGTGTCTATCCTTATCAAAGGATTATGACCACAGACCAAACTGTCACCAGCAACTAACCTATGACCTTCTGACCTCTGAACTCTTTACTAATGATGACTTGATTATGCCTGCCTGGTGATCAGTGAACTGGTAATCTCTTTTGCTTGCCTGCCATCAGTGCAATGAGTTGAAGTGCTTTTCCATTTGTCTTACTATGTAACCAAAGACAAAGAAATTGTCCTCTACTCCACTTTTTCCCCCTATTTGGGTAAAAGTGGTTTTAGAATCTGATTGAATAGAAGTAAAACAATCATCATCCATCTTTGTCTCTCTCTGTCCCTGTTTGTCTCTCTCTGTCTTTGTTTCTCTCTCTGTCTCTCTGTCTCTGTTTCTCTCTCTGTCTCTCTGTCCCTGTCTCTTATCTCTCTCTCAATGTACTGTGTAATCATGCATCATGGATATACGTTTGGTAAGGGAAGTCATTGGAGAAGTGATTTCAATAAGTATTCACAATCTGACATGCTATTTAGTCACTACAATGCTCTCAAAGGGCAGAAATTGAAACTTTGTTTTATGTTGCATGCCATGAAAGAAAAATTAACAAGGATTTTTGAAAACTAATGGAAATAACAAAACTGCAACACTATTTTTTAAAAAAAGAAAACAACAATCTGAGTTAAAATACCAAGCCTGTATTTTACACCTCCCTAAAAGATTACAGGAAACAAGATTATATGAATTATGTGTCACATTATTGGAGAAACTGGTCAAATAATTTTTAAAATGTCCATGTATAGAAAAATCACCAAGGATGTAAAAGCCATGCTTGCCGATTTGCTGTATATAAGAAAATTGTAGATAGAGTGTAGTGCATTGAAACAAATTTTTAAAAAAGGAGATACTTTAAGTATACAAGGATACTATTGCAGAAAAAAAGTATTTTTGGAAAAGTAGCATTTTATATTTTCAAGTTTTATTTAAAAAAAAGAAAAAAGAACAAAGAAAACCCTTTATTTCATTACATGATTTTTTTAAAAAAAATTTTTTTTTGGTGGTTGTCAAGAAACAAAAGATCAAAAGAGTCTTTTGTCTTTCTTTTTAATTTTTCTAATTATTGGAATAAGTCTAAAGAAAAGAGAGTGCCTTATTTTTCTTCATGGTCAATTAGTAAAATCAGCTCCTTCCTCTAAGAATTCATGCTACTTCACCCAGTGTGTGAGAAGGTAAGAGATTTGCTATGTCACATTGATAAAATTTGCCAAATCCGGGGCAGCTAGGTGGCGCGATGAATAGAGTACCAGCCCTGAAGTCAGGAGGACCTGAGTTCAAATGTGACCTGAGACACTTAACACTCCCTAGCTATTTGACCTTGGGCAAGTCACTTAACCCCAATTGCCTCAGCAAAAAAAAAAAAAAAAAAAAAGCCAAATCAGATACTGTTTAAAAATAAATAAATAAATAACTTTTCTATCTTATGCCAGACTACTCATTCATTTTTAAAACATTTTCATTCTTTTAAATTCTTAAATGCTTTTGTTTAATGCACTTGCTCAACCAAAACCGAAAAGATCTCAGTCAAAAACTGTTAATTCTCTTTTTCAGTATCAGACTAAAAAATAATAAAAAAAAAAGTATTGTCTTTCTTGGGCTTTTAGTTACTGAATGAATATATTAGACACATTTGGATTTTAGTTGGGATTTTACATAGTTTGCATTTTAATTGTTTGATTCTTTGCTATTTCTATTAACCCACAGTATTATTTTAATAAATATTATCATATCAACCTACTTTTAAAAAAGAAGAAAATAAAAGATTAATATTCTGTAGGCGGAAAGAGATCCATCCTCTGGTCTTGCCCTTAAAAAAAAAAACTCAGGGTTCCCTGTTTCTATAAGGACTTGGTGTGGCTCTAAAGCAAAAATTGAAAAATGATAGTTCAGTAGGGCAAGAGAAAATAAAATTCTGATAAGAAACCAAAAAATTATTTATTAAAATGGAATAAAAGCTCCATAAACCAAGAGCTCAACATGTTAGCAGAAATAAGCTAGAACTTCAATTTTTAAGCTATCGTGGATTACATCAATTCTGCTTTATCAGTATGAATTAAATACAACTAGAACTTGTTGCTTCCACTATTGTAGATCACAAGGTATAAATAGCTTGGAGTTACTGACAGTTCAGAGGCTAAGTGACTTATTCATGATTATCTGACTAGTGTCAGAAGCAAGTTCTAAAAAATATGTTACACATTAACCTTTGTTCTGGCAGTGAGATGAAATTGTGTGGAGCTATGTGGAAAGCCACTGAAGACCATGCCATGAACCAAGTCTCTATTAAGGATTCTTAAATTGATTATATACATTGTCTGTTTGTCTCCTGTGACTCAGGCAGTCCCAAGATAAAAATTCTGTTTGTTTTTCCGGCTCTTGGCTTTTTGGCTCTCATGAGCCTAGGTCAGGCCTCAAGATCTGATGAACAATTAAGTTTGTGTCAATAACACAGAAGTGTCAGCACAGTACTCTGAACCCATACCTTTGAATCATGTAGAAGAGTCGTTGCTCCAACATCTTTTGCGTATTCCTCCAAATCGAAGTCAATCTTTTCATATAGCAAAAGTTCCTCATTGGTAACAGGAGCCACTGCTTCATTAATACCAGGGATGAGAATGTGTCCCTTTTTGTCTATCAAGCAGCCTGAAGAAAAAATGACACAATATTAAAAGCTCTTCATGAACATCCAATACCATACTACAAGGCCTGGCACATTGTAGACAAGTAATAAATAATTGCTGACTTGAGTACACCACCCTCTAAGCTCTCTGATGTCTCACTATAGCACAAAGGCAAATATGAATTTGTGAAGACTATACCAATGGAGCACAAACTCTGGACAACTCCAACTAAGGTGAAAAGATCCTGAGTGTGACATAGTAAGGAATGGTCCAGCCTAGCTGAGTTCCAGAAACAATCACCAAATGGATGACAAAAATGATAAGGTTTTTTTTTTTTTTTCCTGGGTTCAATCAATCATTTATTTATTCATTTATCAAAAATTTAAATTTAATTGAATTTAATTTTTAAATTAAAACTTTTTATTTTCAAAATATATGCCTAGATCAATTTTCAACATTCCACCTCGCAAAGCCTTGTATTCCAATTTTTTTCCCCTCCCTTCCCCCCATCTCCTCCCCTAGATGGCAAGTAATCCAATATATGTGCAATTCTTCTATATGTATTTCCACAATTATCATGCTGTACAAGAAAAAAATGATAAGAGTTTTAATCCTGTTTGCCTCTGTTTCCTCAGCTGTAAAATAAACTGGAGAAAGAGATGGCAAAACAATCCAGTATCTTTGCCCCAAAACCACCAAATAAGATCACAAAGAATCAGACATAATTAAAAAATAACTGAACAACAATTCCTAGGGTAGATAAGGGTTGTGTCCTGCATGAGAAGAGAGTACCCTTCATGGATAAAGTTAAGAGTTTTTTGGATGTGTGTGTGTGTGTACATATACACACATATATACATATATACACACAGCATAAAATCATTATATGTATCTCAATATACATTTATTATAAAATCCTTACGATTCATTCCATTTAGAGAATAGAGAGTGAGAGGGGAAAGTATTGAAGGACTGAGAGAAGCTGTGACATGATCAATCCAGCATGAGTCTTGATGCTAACACTGTACAGAGAACAAAAGAAATGACAAAACAAGAGTTCAATATACATCAGGCTTTTTTCAAAAAAGAAAACTATGTGTTTTATAGAAATGATGGCAATGATAAACAAGTTGTAGTTCTACAAGCTAAGCTTCCTTACTCTGCTGTTCCAATAGCAAACCATCACTTTTAATAGTCATAAAAGGCCTGCACAAAAGTATAGTTCACCAAGATTATGTGAAAATGTAATACAGTTAGAAGAAATGCACATGTTTAACATATATTGGATTACTTGCTATCTAGGGGAGGGGGCTAATGAGGAAAGGAGGGAGAAAAATTTGGAATACAAGGTTTTTTTGTTTTGTTTTGTTTTGCTGAGGCAATTGGGGTTAAGTGACTTGCCCAGGGTCACACAGCCAGAAAATGTTAAGTGTCTGAGGCCAGATTTGAATTCAGGTCCTCCTGACTTCAGGGCTGGTGCTCTATCCAACTGTGCCACTTAGCTGCCCCTGGAATACAAGGTTTTTCAAGGGTGAATGTTGAAAATTATCTTTGCATGCATTTTAAAAATATAAAGCTATTATTTAAAAAAAAAAAAAGAAAGAAATGTAATACAGTTGAATGAGCTAATTTGGTGAACCAAAGTACACATGGAAGCACATTCCTGGCAAATTTTCAATAGTGTACACAAAAAAATCACTGGTGAATTTCACTTAAAATTTTTCCCAAGTCAACTATTTACCACATTTAAGAAATTAAAAATTGTTTAGAATGGATTATTCTAGTCAAAATAACTTCTACATCAGTGTAAATAAATGATTGGTTACACTTTATTAATATTCCTTGGTCATTGGGCTTACCCATCAGAGCAATGAGATCTGACATGGCTTCATGCACCGAACCACCATACACACCAGAATGAAGATCTTTGTCAGAGCATTCCACCTGGTTTGAAACAAGCATATTCTTACTTTGATGCTTGGTAGGGAAACTTTTAAAAAGATGAGTAGAAACTATATTAGTTCATGAACAAAAACTGCTCTCCCTAGTGTAATGTCATGAATTCCTCAAATTATGAAGCTTTAGTGGGACCTGAAAACCAAAGACACAAAAACCTGAAAGGCATCATTAAATATAATTCAAGGAAGCTTCTGTTTACTTTTCAACTTTCCTGGCATACAGAGGGATTCAGTTTCATAAATATAATGTCTATATTTGCTAAGGGACAACACTAAGATTTATACTAACACTTCAATTACCTTGCATAGACAATGAACATTTCTACATCAGTTTATGTTTTTTGGGGAAATTTTGTTATGCCTTTAAATGACATAACAGATTTGTGGTAAAAATTTCAGATTATATACTTTCCTACCTTTCTGTGCTAAACAGAATTTGATCTTTTCTTGACAATTTAGCATCATTTAAGAATAGACATTCATCTGATAGAAAATTGTCCAATGCTATATTATAACATGCCCAAAGTGCCTATTCTTATATCAAAAAATTGTTCTTGCTTTTTTTTGTTTACTCATAAGGAGATTTTTTTGGTTCTAATTCAGTGGTGTTAATTCATGACCCTACTGCCATTCCTATGTATAACATTCCATCAGTTCCCTGCTAAGCCCTCCTTTCCTTTTTTTTTTGCCTTTCTTTACTTCATCTCTTGTCCATTTTCCCTTTCAGCAGTAAAGGGTCTCCAGCTAGGGAGAGTGCTGCTAGCCTCTAAGTTGGTGAATTTCATCCATCATCTTACATCAGGAAAAACCTCTGGCTTGTTTCAAGCTATTTTCTTTTTTGTTGTCAGAGATGATTAACTTTTGTCTTTTTTAACCTATGGATTTCAGTCCTATTTGGATAGCTGATATAGCCAAAAAGCCTGGCCTCTGTACAATAGAGCTATCCAGGACATGAGTACAACACAATAGTTGTTTGTCCAGAGGAATAAACTGGTTAAATTTATAATTATCATATCAAATACATGCATTTTTCTTAATCACATGGGGGAAATAGGAGAGATGGCAAATAGGTTAGAAAAAAATGAAAATGAGAAGCCTACCTCTATAAAAAAATAGCAAATTCCTCTGAGGCCATACGTAATACAGGGCTTCTTTTTCCCTAACCAGTAGTTGTCAGAGATACAAACATAATCCACATCTTTGAAGAAAGTATCTTTCTTGGAGAAAATCAAGTCATCCAGGCCTTCAGAACCAGATTCCTCCATTCCTTCTAGACAAAATTTGACATTGACTGGGATATCCTTTGGAAATAAAATAAGAAATCTTAGTAAATGTCCAATTTCTATTTTTACAGTCTTAAGAGCATTATAGAGAAAAATGTTTCAAAACCACAAATTTTTATATCTCATGCTTTTGGATATTTAAAAGAGATCTTGTAGGGGTAGCTAGATGGCGCAGTGGATAGAGCACTAGCCCTGAAGTCAGGAAGACCCCAGTTCAAATCTGGTCTCAGACACAACACTTCCTAGCTGTGTGACTCTGGGCAAGTCACTTAACCCCAATTGCCTCAGCAAAAAAAAAAAAAAAAAAGAGATCTTGTACTCATCATACTAGATACTAGAAATACAAAGGGAAAAAAAAACTTATATTTGTCTTCAAGGAACTAACATTCTTTACTATATTATTTTGATCTTAGTTGTCACTCAAAATACTACAGGTATGGTTAAGTTTAAGAAAATACAATGCCTATATAGTCTTCAAAACAGACAAATTAATGGGTTTATATTTGTATTACAGAAGAATTTATTACAGGGCTTCTGCAGGTTCAGTTTCCTCAATGTATTAAAACTATTACTTAATTTATGCCTATAGACAGCAGAGCTGGAAGAATGAGAGCAGAGAGCTAAAAGCCCTGTCTGGAAACAGTGGGACTTTCTTTCATCCTTTCATAAGTTAGACTTATGTGACTCTGGGCAAGTCACTTAACTATTTTTGCTTCAGTTTCCTCAACCCCTCCAGTATCTTTGCCAAGAAAACCCTAAATGGGGTCATGAGGAGTCAGACATAACTGAAAAATAAACTGAATCACAACAGCAAGTAATACTGATTTGACATAAGGCACCAAAAAGCCAAGTAGCTCATTCAATGCCAAATAGTACATAGCAATTTCTTGCAAGTTACTAGAACCATAAGAATATTCTGTGATTTATAATTCAACATTGTATGTGCTAGCTACACTCTTGTTGGCTCTTCAGTACTATCATTTCTGAGCCACAGTAAAAGTTAAAGTTTAACTTTAACTTGAAGTTAATGAGAGAGTAGCATGGTCATCTGAGTTAGTGTTGATACCTAGAGTTGTGTTTCAAA
The DNA here is from genome assembly GCA_023553655.1 of Myrmecobius fasciatus. Classification (NCBI taxonomy): domain Eukaryota; kingdom Metazoa; phylum Chordata; class Mammalia; order Dasyuromorphia; family Myrmecobiidae; genus Myrmecobius; species Myrmecobius fasciatus. Next base: position 49,199 of record JAJPUD010001628.1, on the reverse strand, counting down.
CTCCAAGGATTCAGTCTTTACTAGGAATTTTATAGTGAGGAGGATTATTCATATACTGCTCAGATAGGAAGCAAGGTGCACCTGGCAAAATGGGATATGGTTGACATACCTGATTTATTTGTTGAAAAGCTTCGAGGGCATTTAGCCAACCAAGTACTGGTCCCTTGTCATCAGTTGCACCTCTTCCATACAGCTTTCCTAGAAGAAGCATCAGCAAATTTGTGGGGAGTCATGATTGCAAAGACTGAAGGGAAAGTTCATTTCAAGTAAACACCTAATATCTTGACTCTTGAATTCAGACAACCTTTCTTCTCTGATTCAGAAGCATTAGTTTCATCCTCAAAGGAAATCATCCCTATTCTGAACTATCATTAACAAGGGACTGTCTAGCTAGACTATCTTTGGGCATGTCAGATGACTATAATTAGGGCCTCTAGCTGACAGTAGGTACAGAACTGATTAATGTTGTTGGACAAAAGGTCATAATATTCCCTTATTTCTGCACAAGGCTAACCCACAATCCATCTCTTTTAAGACCATTTCTTTTCTTCCTTCTCCTTCTCCCTTAGCACAGCACACTTTCACATGGAAGACACCGACACTTTGTGAAATGAACATCAGGTAGAAATGACAAATGTTTATACCAGTCACTGTGAATACATTAAAATGCAACTTGGGATCTTTCAAGGACCATATTACTTTAATGAATATGATTAACAAAGCACATTATTAATAAATCTGTAATGCCCATTTTTTTTCTTCACACTTGTTTTTTTTAGAACTATCCATTTAGATCTGCATGTAACTAAAGGATGTTAAACAAGCTGACAGACTGAATGAGAATGCTTTATTACCAGTGGTCAGTCATGAGTTTATGACTGCTTCCCTGTCTGAGAGATCAAACTTAGCTATCTGTAATTTCAGTGTTGCAGAAATGCTTCAGTTCAGGACATGTAATGGACACTGGCATGGCTCTCTTCAGCATGGATCTAACTATCACTAAAATCACACCTAATATTTGGTCTTGGGCTGAAATGGTGTGGCAAGGTGGAAAGCAAGCTAGATTTGGAGTCAGAAAACCTTGGTTTAAATCTTGTCTCTGCTACTTGTTTTCTCTATGTGGCTTAGTCGAGTACCTTATCCTCTCTGGGCATAATCTGTAAAAGGAAGTACTGGACAAAGGGACCTATGAGATCCCTGCTAACTCTAAACTTGTGATTCTGTGAAATCGGCTAATATACTTCCCATAGTTTTCATTCTCTATAAGGCTGACAGTGCAACCTGTGTACCAAACCAGGCTGGAGGCTAACATAGATGGATAGATGTTGTGAGAAGAGTAACTAAGGTGCTCTTAAGAACTAGACCAGTGCTACCTACACACACCAATGCTTCTGCTGTATTTTAGTATGCTTCTACTTTCATCTTTAGTCCCCTTATTTCCCCACTGTTAAAATGTTTTATTTGACCACTGCAAGCTGATTTACCCATTGCCAGTAAGCAGAAGGGAAGAGAAGCAATTGGAAAATATCTCTTAATGTAAAGTATTCCAAAGATCTATATGAGAGGGTGAGGGTCCGGGATATTTATAACCATAATCCTCTTTTACTGATTATACTGTCTTCCAATCCCATTTTAGTTCCTTATGCTCTATACATTCTTTACCTACTCAACTTAAAGCCCATAAAACATCTCCTAATGACTTAAAACCAGGGGAAACACCCACCATTCAGCAGGGAAGGGGAAGGAGATTATTTGCTCCTAGAATCTCAAGCTGAAACTCTCTGAGAATATTTTCTCCCATGGATATGTTGTGGTTAAGACTCCAAATTTCAGATTTCCTATGAGTTAAATAAGTTTTTGTGAACTGTTCTAAGAATGCAACCATCATGTGTAACATAATAGCTGGCTAGCATTTATTTACATAGTGCTTTAAGGTTTGTAAAGCACTTTATAAGTGCTATCTCCTTTTATTCTAACAATTGTGGGAAATAGGTGCCACTTTATTGATGAGGGAACTGAGGTAGATAGAGGTTAAGTGTCTTGTTCAAGGTCACCCAATTAGTAAATGCTTGAGATAGAACTCAGGGCTTTCTTATTGCAGGCCAGCACTTTACCAACCGTATCATTTGGCTATTAGATTCACATTTTCTATGTTAACAGGGGTATCAGAATCTAAGCAACTAATTTACAAACTAATTTTTAGAAGGAACTATTTGCTAGCTCTTCTTTGGGGACTGCCCAAAGTGTAGGCCCTACACTAAAGATGAAAGCTAAATCACATTTAATAGTTTACCAAAATTAAAATTTTTGAAGGTTTTCTTTGGTTTTAATAAGGAAAAATTTTTAACCTCAAAACTGAACAAATAAAAAAAAAAATAAGACCGTCATTCTTCCTTACCATCTCTTTCTACCAATGTGAAGGGCTCACTGTCCCAGCCATCCTCAAGGGCTGCTGGTTGTACATCCAAATGACCATAGACACAAACAGTCTTCTTTTGGGGATCTGAGCCCAATTTGCCAAGTAAAATAGGAGGAAGAGGTATTTCTGAGCCATCATGAAGCTAAGAGTTAAAAAGGAAACAATCATATCATTTTGTTTCTAGTATTCAAAAGATATTCATACAAAGTTATTGTTTCAATAATATTTCATAGTATGTTATAGTTTTTATACTGAATGGCTTCCATTCTTTAGATTTTCCTTGAAAAATGTGTCTGTTAAACTATATAAAGTGGTCAAGAACAATTGTTCAACAAGTCTAAGCTAATGGTCAAAAATTAATTTTCTTGGACCAAAATTAATGCAAGCTGGCTACAAGCACACACTGACTAACTAATTAGTTTATTGATAATGATAGAATATGAAGCAATTAGCACAGTTCAATTCATAACTAAAATCACCTCAAGGTCTTTTAGATTTAGAGGGAAGATCTCTTCTATGTTGAATTAGCACAGGCCATTTTTTTTTTTTTTTTGCTTTTTGCTGAGGCAATTGGGGTTAAGTGACTTGCCCAGGGTCACACAGCTGTGAACTGTTAAGTGTCTGAGATCAAACTTGAACTCAGGTCCTCCTGACTTCAGGGCTGGTGCTCTATCCACTGTGCCACCTAGCTGCCCCCTGCACAGGCCATTTTCAAAGAGTGAGGCAAATATACCATATTTGGCAAACATGTTCTTCCTTGTCTTATCACTTAATATCAATAAACAATTAAATCTGACAATCATATATTAAGTATCTGACAAACACTGTGCTAAGTGGTGATGGTGGGAATACAGAGAAAAACCCCCAAAACAATTCATTCCTGTCCTCAAGGAGCTTCTATTTGATGGGGGGGGGTCAAGGGAGGGAGGAGAGAAACTCTTATGCAAATAAAAAAAGAATAAAATAAATGAAAATAAATGAGGGGAGTAGGAAGGAGATTAACATTTAGGGGAATCAAGAAAAACTTTGTGTAGATGCCAGCATTTGAATTAAACCATGAAAATAAAAGAAGGCATTCCAGGAATCAACCTATACAAAAAGCACAGAGATGAGGAACTGAATACCACCAAGCAGAGAAAAAAGCAGGCAGGCCAGTCTGGATGGAATAAAGGATGTGAGAGAGAAATTAATCTGAAATTGTTCTAAAAAGATAGGCTGGAACTGGAATACAAAGGACTAGAAATGCTTAAGTTCATATTTTAACTTGGAGGCAAATGGAAGTCAGTGAAGTTTCTTGAGCATGGTAGACATAATCAGATTTGAGATTTTGGAGTGTCAATATGGAAACTAGATGGAATATGGATTAGAGAGGGGAGAGACTAGACATGGTAAGACTAAGAAAAAATTATAATAGTCCCAATAAGGCTTATTGAGGGTTTATGAGTAGAGAGGAAGGGACAAGTCCAAAAAAGATGTGGAGACAGATATGACAAATTTAACAATGAAGTGAATAAAATGGAGGTTAAAGGAGAAGGAAAAGTTAAGAATGACCAAACTGACAAATCTGGAGGACTGAAAGGACAGTAGTACCTTCAACAAAAATGAAGTTGGGGGAAGGATAAATTTTGAGGAAAAAATAAACATGTTCCATTTTGAATACAGTTAAGTTTAGATGTCATTGCAACATATACATGGAGACAGATATCCATCTATGTGAGCAGTGTATAACTGGAGCTCCTAAGAGAAGAGAATGATGGGCAGATTTGGAAGACATCTGCGTAGAGGTACTAATTGACTCCACAGGAGATGCTACTAAGAGGATATAGAATGAAAAGAGAGCCCAGAACACAGGGCTTTAACCACACATAGGACTCAGGATTAGGATCTAGCCAAGGAGATTGAGAAAAAAATAGTGTAATAGGCAGAAAGAGAACTAAGCATAGCAGCAGCATGAAAGTCCAGGGGAAAGAAAAATGACAAGAGGAAGGAATAGTAAATGGCATCAAATGCTGCAGAGAAATCAAGAGGGAGAAGCACTAACAAGCTCACTGGTGATGTGAAAGAGGAGTCTCAGAGTTTTGGGATCAGAAGCCCAGATTGTAAGAGAATGAAGACTTCAGAATAGGGAAGTAGAAGTAATAAGCAAAGGAAGGTTTTTGTTCTAAGAATTTGTCTATGAATGGAAGATATATAACAGGAGCTCTTGAAGGCTGGAGTGAATCAAAGCATATCTATAAATAGAAGGGGAAAAAAGTAGAGAGGAGAGATTGAAAATTAGAGAGGTGAATTATTAAAGGACACAAAGACACAAGCAGAGGGATTTGCCTCATTAAGGGCCATCTCCTCAGAGACTGGATCAAAGAAGGAGAGGATGAAGGAAAATGATGAAGAGATAAGAGGATCACCGAGCAACACTGTTTATGAATTCATCAATGAAACTTGTACATTTATGGCATGTGTACAGTAAAGCTTTTAAAGCTGTTCTATCAATTTAAATGTTTTTGTTTACTTAGAAATCTCAATGGAATCTAGTAGTCTCTCTTAGTTGCATGGGTAAGGAGATGTAGTCTATTGTAGAAAAATAATTTGCAAAAGCCTCCATATTCCTTTATCCCATTTTCAGTGGTACTTTAAATACAAGTAAATAATTTTAATAAAAATTGCAAAGATGATAAAGTAGGCATATGCATATATATTTTATATTTGTGGAGTTTCTGAATCCTCTCAGGTTCTTTATTGGGTATCACCACCAGCTGAAATTCTAATTGCTTGTTATTTTCATAAGGTATCTTGAAATATATCACTCAGTATTCTCCAAAACTATATTGTCTCCAACATGGATTTCTTGTGTGTATACTTGGTTTGGTCCACATCCCTTCCTTATTCATCTCCAACAAATGGCCACGAGCTAAATTCAGATCATCAACCTTCACATCTGACTATTATGACTAGTTTAATTGGTCTTCCTACTTCTAGTCTCTCCCTCCACTAATCTATTCACTACACAGTAAAGTGATATTCTTTAAATATTTTATTATGAATTTAAATATAAAATATTTCAACATAAAATATGTGAAACTGTGAATATCTTAAAAAACCAAAAAACAAACTATATGTAACGTAAGTGTATATATTACAGTTAACACAGAAGTAACAAACTGTTCTTGTCTTTATCACTTTCAGAATTTCCTTCTGTTCTCTTCTGTGTATTTTTAGTTTCACTGATTCTTTCCTAACTTTTAAAATTTATGACTACCCAACTAACCAGGCCCCTCAAGGAGAAAAAAAGAAAAAGAAAAAGACCTAGAAAAACCTTCCCTTGTGTACAAGGTAGTGAAACAAAACAAATCAACATATATACTGTATCTGAAAATGCCCAAATTGGTATTTTTCATGTATGATCATGTCATTTCTAGTCAAGAAGCTGCAGTAGGATAATATGTCCACTCTTCTATTTAGATTTTTTTTTTTTTTACCAATCTCATTCTAATTTACTTTTTTTAGGCTTACTGAACATTATTCTTCAGATACTTTATATTTCCTCTTGTACATGACGTTCAGTCTTCTCATTAGGCCTTTGAGTGGGTTATCAACCATGCTTGGAATACATTCCCGTCCTTACTTCTGCTTTGTGGAATTCCAAGCTTCCCAATTTCTTCCTGGTATTAGTGCCTGTATTTTTAAAACTGCTTAATTTGTCCAAAAATTCATCTCATAGTAACCAAGCTACTGGTAATGAATGAGCTTTTCTTAGATTGAGGTTTGGAAAACAGATACAATTTTTTGTTTTGTTTTGTTTTTTTTGTCAGCACCACAATCAACAGAAATATAGAACTGACTGGAAAGGACTCCAGAATACATATATAGTCCAATCTATATCTGAGAAAGCATTTCTTCTACAACGTCCTTGAGAAATCATCATCCAGCTTTGGCTTTATGTTTTTGTTTTGTTTTGTTTTTTTGTTTTTTTAGTGAAAGTGAGTTCAGAGAAGAACTGAGATGATTATGGATGAAATGACCCTAAGAAAAAATACTAGGCTTATCAACTAGATAGAAAAACCATAGGATTAAGGATTAGAGAGAAGTCAGAAAAGAAATGGAACAGAACTGAGAACTATGTTAAAGGCTTATAATAAACTAGAAAAATTTCCCTCCTCCTCCCTTGGGACAGAGCCCCAAGTAAAGCATATAACTGTCAAAGAGGTAACATCAGAGAATTTATTTAGATTTTTCCAATTATCAATATAGTTTCCATTAAGTTGAACCAACTTAGATGATCTTTTTCAACTCAGAAATTTGAACATTATAATTAGATGAACAAATTATAGAACAAACTAAGATTGAAATCAAAGAACCTAACATCACATAATCACTTTCAAAAGAACAGAATATTTTATTATAAATTTTAAGAATAGACACAATGTGTGAAGTTAAAAGATTGAAAAAAATTAAAAAAGAGGTAAGATACATCCTGATTCAATGTTCTTTGAAACCATATAATCCACTTATTTAATGAACAGAAAAAGAAATAATCTAAGTGAATCCTTCATTAAAAGTAATTCAGAGAAAAAGAATTTATAAAAATTTGTTCTTAAGGACAAAATCATAAATTAAAATCTGTTACTACTGACTGTGAGTTTTGCTAAGATGATAGGGGGCAAATCCAGCTTTCAGGTCTGAAAGATGAGAAGAAACATCTTCTGAATTTCTGCCAGGCAAATCTCAACTATTTCCTTAAAAAGGAACAGGGAAGTTATTATTTAGTAAATTCCAGCTCACATTCATATAGGACTTTCATTTATAAAGTACTGACCTCATTATAATTCTGTTAAGTATTATAAGTACTATCATCCCTTTTTAGTGATAAGGAAACCTAAACTCAAACAATAAAATGTATTGCCCAAAGTCATAAACTATTAGCAGTAAAGGTCTGTAACTCAGGTCTCCTGAACTAGTTCAGTGTTCTTTTTACTATGTTAGTCTTCAATATTTCCACTATCTGAGATACTGAATACAACAAAAACTGGTCCCTACCCTCAACCAAAAGAATCATAAATATGAAAAACAATACTGCTTTGGCTGGAACAAAATGAAACAGGATGAAAAGTCTACCATTACTAAATCAGAAGATTTGATTCAAATTCTGCTTCAGATATTATCCATATCATCTTGGAGAAGTACCCTAACCTCTCAAAGCTTAGTTTCCTCATCTGTCAAGTAAAGGTTGTGTGCAATAGCCTCTGAAGACTCATGAAGCCAAAGGAGTAGAGGAATACAAATTAGCAGTAATTCTCCACCAGAAGGTTTAAGAGCATGTCAATTTCTAAGAATCCCTCAATTTAGATTCAATTATTCATGCTTTCAAGAAAGTCCTTTATGTACACTGTTACAATCATACCTTTTGTTTTCCAATATCTATCAGCTCAATTGTGCCACCTAGTTGTCTTATGTTTGCAGCTGCAACTTCCATCATTCGCTTGATTTCATTTCTTTTCTCTGGCCATGCAGAAACACTCTGGATTGCCACCCATTCTGCAAGTTTCTGTTTGTGGATAACAAAGAAGCATGGATTTTGGAATGCTATTTCATGAGAGAAGCAAAGTATCAAAAGCCTATAATATATAATATCAAAGTTAACAATGAAAGTCTAATCAAAACTGTTCCTTTTTAACTGTTAAGGAAAAGAATCAATAGCTATTGTTTTATCTTCTGTGCTTAAAAATGACCACTATAGTATAGTATCAAGTTTAGAAAATATGTTTTAATACAAATCACTGTTAATAGGGGGAATATTATACTAGTATGACATAGATGATGTCAAAATAGTTAGTAATACTTCAAGATATATAAGCATAAGCAAGAGATACTGAAAACATCTAAATACTTTTCAGTTCTGAAATCATTCCATCTTTTTATCAATTCCATCCTCTAAAACCCAATTCTTTAAAGTGAAATCTTGTTAACAAGATGGTTTCCTCTTAACTACTATCTCATTAGAAGCTCCAGCTCTAAAATTCTAAAATTTTGTCATCTAAACTTAGGAACAAATTTCATTTAAAATCAACTCTTTCTTTTCACCAAATGGTGAATGAAAATCTTGGAGCCAAAAGATCAGTAGATCCATAATTAACAAGTACATGGTTTCTAAAATAAGTCATATGAGGTATCCTAAACTGAAAAGGTTAATAAGTATGTCAATACTTGTTTCTTACATATTAGCTTCAGTGTCTACAGAAATAATGCTGAATATTTTCTGTCAAGTTACAAGGAAGAGGTCATTACAAAAAAGAGCAACACAAATTTCAGACTAATCTAAAAGTAGATTTTTACAAGTATCATACAAATTATCTTATTAGGATGATATATACACTTCATGGGAAGATTTTTAAAAAAAGTTTTAATGCAAATTAAGAATATTTTCTTACCTTTATATATTGATCCTGGTGTTTATCAATATGATTAAAAAGTTCAGTGAGGATAGGCATTTTCTGACTCAATGAATGATTTTGGAAACTCTGAGAAGAAAAGATTGTGCCCAAAGATTGAAATCTGTAACACTAACAAAGACTACTTGGTCTGACGGCAGATATCTTACCCTAAGATTTCTGACTCCACCCTCCAAGGAAAGGATTACAAAAGTCAAATCACAAGAACATGAAATTGCAACATCAGAAAGAAAAGTTTTCCTTCCAGCAATACTGCAGAAGCTTTAGGAAAATGAAAGTAAGATTAGCTAACATTTATGATTACTGATTTCTGGAATATTTGCTCTGTTGGGGAGGGAGAAGGGAAGAAGGGAGAAAAATATGGAACTCAAAATCTTATAAAAATGAATATTGAAAACTATTTTTACATGCAACTGGAAAAAATTAATACTAGTAAGTAAGTGGGAAAGAATAACTGATTTTTTTCTCTTGAAAAGAAAATGTGCCACATATACTCAATGCTTTTATCATTAGATAAAAGATAGGTATAAAATTTAAAGATAACAGGAAAAACTTTTAAAAAATTAATAAATCATGTAAAAACTCACTCTTCAAATATAGGCGAATTCCTCCTCTTCAAGTCAATCTTTCACTATAGCCTAGCACTAAGAAGTTAGGTGACTTACAAAAAGCCACTGTTTGTGTCAGAAGTTTCCTTAAGTTGAAACTAGCTCTCTCTATTCACACTCTATTTTAGAGGTAATGGTTAATGAAAATTAAAGCAGTGCAAAACTTATTAACTTACTTGCTGACTTATTGCTGGCTTTACCTTCACTCTTCTTTATATGTTATATCCTTTTCTTTTTTTTTTTTTTCGTTAAAGCTTTTTATTTGTATAACATATGTATGGGTAGTTTCCCAGCATTGATCTTTACAAAGCTCTCCATTACAACTTTTACCCCCAGTCCCCTCTCCTCCCCTAGATGGCAGGAAGTCCACTACATGTTAATAATGTTGAAATACTTGACAAGTTGTGCAAGAAAAATCCTATCTACAAGAAAAAAAAAAAAGAAAACCAGAGAAAGGAAACACAATGCAAGCAAACCTCAATAGAGATATCCTTTTCTTTTAAAAGAAAAAAAAATGCTAGCTTATATTGAAATGACAATGCAAAAGAAGTATCTTAATAGATTCTAGCAGGATATATTTGTCTTAAGGGGGAAAGAAAGCAAAACTACAAGGACAACCCTATGTACTTTAGATCAGATGCATGCATGTGACTCTTACTATAGAGGCAGCAATGTAAAATATTTTACTCAAGTCAAGATTTAACTAGAAATAAGAGAAAATATTTTCAACCTACAGAGCAGCGGTTCACACTCAGGTCCTCTGGGAGAACAATCTTTTTGATTGAAGGCTTCTCAGGCAAGATACTGTGATCAAACTGCCCAGACATTAGAAAGGCCCAGACAAGAAAGCAAGCTTATTACCCTCAGTAAACATTACTAGATTAAAAACAAACAAACAACTGTTTCTGGCATTAGGACTTTTAAACTTTAACTTCCTCTTCTTTAACTAGCTCCTACTTGTTTCATTTGGGGGAATTTAGATTTCTCTGTTGAAACCTCAAGTCTAGCTGAGGAGCAGTTCTGACATTGAGCAAATGAGTTCTGAAGTGACATTAAGTACTCTAGAACTGCAGCTGTTCTGTGTGAGGATCCACTAAATCAGTCATGTTCTGAAGTGGGATGCCAAATTAATATCTGTGCATTGACATATTGTGGTTAAATGACATTCTTCATACTTTGGGATTACAAAGTGATTTATAAAACGAGAGATGACTTTCTCTGCTTCTGAAACCGATAGTAGCACTTTTTAAAACAGACTAGGAGAGTTACCACAACACTACAGTAATTCCTAAAGAGAACTAGATACTGCAGTTGGGATTTTCAGTGACTAGGAAAGAAAATTACTCAGTTTCCAATATTCTCTCTTCCCCTCTTCAAACTCTCTTCATAGATAATGGAATGTTTGAAGTAATCCCAGTTAATATAAACCTGGTTTGATAGGTTTATAAGTACCTTTGAACCTGAAAATTATGCAATCTTTATCTAAATAAGCAAGACCTTTTGCTCTCATAAATAGTATCTCATAAAAATATTAAATGTTACAAATGTGGCTGTTTACAAATACAAACTTGGCAATTTACAAAGGTTTCCACTCAAAAAGCTGGTTGAATGGCTACTTATCCAAAATGCTTCATAGTATTAGAGTTGGTATAGACTAGAGGTGTCAAACTTGGCCAACAAAAGAACAACCAGAACCAGAATAAAATGCAACTGGGAAATGTTTACAAAATAAATTAAAAAGATATAGTGCTAATCTGTGGTTTTCTAAGTTAAGATATGGACTTCAGGGATCTTGTTTTATTTGAATTTGATACCACTGTTTAAGGCAATATGAAAAATTCGTTTCTACTGAGATTCTGTGATTCTTACATAGTTCTCTCATTTAATCTTCACATATTACCTTATAAAACAGGAAAAAGAAAAACAGGTTTAATTCCTATTTTAGAGATTAAGAAAATGACAGTTAAATAGGTTAATGTAACTAGGCTCAAGTTCATGCAGTAAGTAATCAAGTGTCAGAACCTAAATCAAAACCTTGGGTGCAATGAAAAAACACATGTTACTTAGGCAAGGACTTCCTATTTGATAAAAATTGCTGAGAAAACAAAAAAAGCAGTACGACAGAAATTAGGTTTGTTCCAACATCTTGCAGCATATTACATATTAAATGGGTATGTGATTTCAATCTTAAAAATCATGCTATTATGATAAATGTGGAAATATGTTTAGAAAAATTGCACATGTTTAACCTATATTGGATTATTTGCTGTCTAGGGGAGGGGGACAGAGAAAAATTGGAACACAAGTTTTTGCAAGGGTGAATGCTGAAAAAGATCTTTGCATGTATTTTGAAAAAAAAAACCTATTATTATTATTATTATTTTTTTTTTTTCAAGGAGTATGAGAATGTTATGTTGTGGTCCAAATTTCACATCCCTCTCTCTGGGTGTATATGGCTCTCTTCAGTGAACAATTGGAGGTGGTTTGAAACATTTCATTGTTGAAGAGAGCCATGTCCATCAGATTTGATCGTCATATAGTACTGTTGTTGCCGTGTATAATGATCTCCTGGTTCTGCTCATTTCACTCAGCATCAGTTCATGTAAGTCTCTCCAGGCCTCTCTGAAATCATCTTGCTGGTCATTTCTTACAGAACAATAATATTCCATAATATTCATATACCATAATTTATTCAGCCATTCTCCAATTGAAGGGCATCTATTCAATTTCCAGTTTCTAGCCACCACAAAAAGGGCTGCCACAAACATTCTTGCACATGTGGGGCCTTTTCCTTCCTTTATGATTTCTTTGGGATATAAGCCCAATAGAAATGCTGCTGGGTCAAAGGGTATGCACAGTTTGATAACTTTTTGAGCATAGCTCCAAATTGTTCTCCAGAATGGCTGTATCCATTCACAGCTCCACCAACAATGCATCAGTGTCCCAGTCCTCCCACATCCCCTCCAACATTTATCATTAACTTTTCCTGTCATTTTAGCCAATCTGACAGGTGTGAAGTGGTATCTCAGGGTTGTCTTGATTTGCATTTCTCTGATCAATAGTGATTTGGAGCACCTTTTTATATGACTATAAATAGTTTTAATTTCATCCTCTGAAAATTGTCTGTTCATATCCTTTGACCATTTATTGATTGGAGAATGGCTTGAATTTTTATAAATATGAGACAATTCTCTATATATTTTAGAGACGAGACCTTTATCAGAACCCTTAAATGTAAAGATGATTTCCCAATTTATTGCTTCCCTCCTAATCTTGTCTGCATTGATTTTGTTTGTACAAAAACTTTTTAACTTAATATAGTCAAAGTTATCTATCTGGTTTTCAATTAAGAGTTCCAGTTCTTCTTTGGACATAAATTTATTCCAACTCCATAGGTCTGAGAGGTAAACTATATTACATTCCTCTAATTTACTTATAGTATCACTCTTTATATCCAGATCATGAACCCATTTAGATCTTATCTTGGTATGTGGTGTTAGATGTGGGTCAAGCCCTAATTTCTTCCACACTAGTTTCCAGTTTTCCCAGCAGTTTTTAAAACCCTATTATTATTAAAAAAAATCATGTTTACTCTTCCAAGCTATGGGTAGGCAACGAACTCTTAATCAAACAAGGGATGGAGGCAAAATACAAGAGATTTTTTTAAAAAGTTAAATTTGTTTACATGAAACTGAAAAGCTTCTGCACAAACAAAATTAATGCATTTAGGATTTAAAGGGAAGTGGTACATGTGCAAAAATGTTTGTGGCAGCCCTTTTTGTAGTGGCTAGAAACTGGAAACTGAATGGATGCCCATCAATTGGAGAATGGTTGAATAAATTATGTTATATGAATATCATGGAATATTATTGTTCTGTAAAAAATGACCAACAGGATGATTTCAGGGAGGCTTGGAGCGACTTACATGAATTGATGTTAAGTGAAATGAGCAGAACCAGGAGATCATTATACATGGCAACAAGATTATACGATGATCAATTCTGATGGACATGGCTCTCTTCAAAAATGAGATGATTCAAACCAGTTCCAATTGTTCAGTGATGAAGAGAGCCATATACACCCAGAGAGAGGCCTGTAGGAACTGAGTGTGAACCACAACAAAGCATTTTCATGCTTTCTGTTGATGTTTGCTTGTATTTTTTTTTTTCCTTCTCAGGTTTTTTTTTCTTTCTAGATGTGATTTTTCTTGTGCGGCAAGATAACTATAAATTTGTATACATATATTGGATTTATCATATATTTGAACATATTTAACATGTATTGGACTACCTGCCATCTAAAAGAGGGGATGGGGAGAAGGAGGGAAAAATTTGGAACAGAAAGTTTTACAAGGGTCAATGTTGGAAAATTACCCATGCAAAAGCTTTAATAAAAAAATAAATAAAGGGAAGTAGTAGAATAAGGAAAAATCTCTGTACCAAAATTCTTAGATAAGAACTTGGCATTCAAGATAAACACTTAAGATATATATGTATACATGCATGCATGAAGATATATATATATTCAAAAGCAACTGTCCAACAAATAAGTGATCAAAAGGTATGAACAATTAACAACTCCATGTAATAATGTTTCAAATCACTGATAAAAGAAATGCAAATCAAAACAACTCTAGAGGTTTTACCTCATATCCTAAAAATTAGCAAAGATGACAAAGAATAGGAATTATCAACATTGGAGGGATTACAGGAAGATAGGTACACTGGTGCATTGTTTGTGGAACTATGTTAAGTTAGTAAAAACATTTTTGAAAGCAATTTGGAATTAAGTAAATAAAATTACTAAAATGTCCATATCTATTGATGCAAAGATTCCATTACTAGGCTTTTACCCCAAAAAGAGCAAAGAGAAAAACTCCAAATACACCAAAACACTTATAGCAGTATTTTTTGTAATACCAAAGAACTGGAAACAAAATAGCAGGCCACTGATTCGGGAATGGCTAAACAATGGAATGGTATGTGAATATAATGGAATATTATTATATTGTAAAGAAATGGTAAATGTGAGAAATACTGAATATAGATCTATATGAAATGATGCAGGTGAAGTAAGTCAAGGGGGAAATTATATATATGTATGTGTGAGTGTGTGTGTTTGTGTTTCTATATATATATATATATAAATATGCAATGATCACAAAAATGTAAACTGAAAAAAAAAAAAAGGAGAAAAAAAATCCAAGTGAATGACACCAAAAAACAATCATGACTTGAAAGAATAACATGAAAAAAATACTCCCATCCCAATCCTTTACATGGTGGAAGGTCCAGATATGGCATGTTGCATATATTTTCAGGTTTTTTTTCTTTTTTTGATGTATTCATCAGTTATGCTGGGGTTTTTTCTTTTTTTTTTATTAAAATTCTTTGTTATAGGGTAGGACTTTTTAGGAGGGAGAATGGGATGAGTATTAGGATCTATGATAATGTTAAACAAAGACATTAATAAAATATATTTTTAAAAATAGAAAGTCAAAACAATTCTTGAGATTTCACCTTACACTTTGCAAACTAGCAAAAATGATAAGAGATGGGGCTAAGTCAATATTGGAGGGACTATTAGGAAAAAAAGGATTTTTTTAAAGTTCCATTACTCCTCTGTCAGGAGGTGAGTGGCCTGTGTCTTCTTCATTCTTTTAGATTTGTAGTTTTATCTGTACATTGATCAAAGTCCTAAAATCATCAAAGTCTAAAGTCTCTATATTATCATTGTATTGTTATGGCTCTGCTTGCTTCACTCTGAGTCAGTTCATTTTAAAAGTTCTAATTTCCTCTGAAACTGTCCATTCCATCACTTCTTACGGCACAATTATTCCATCACATTCATATACCTATTTGGGTATTCCAAGAGGACAGAACCCACTTAGTTTCAAATTTGTGGCTGTAATGATTAAAGTCATAAATACAGAGTCTTTTCAATTCTTTGATTGCTTTGGGATATAAGCCAAGTAGTGGTATCTGGGTAAAAGGATAGGGAATACAATAACCGCTTCAGAATAGTTCACAGATCTACCAAGCACTCGTTACTGTACTTATTTTCTTATAGTCCCTCTTTAAAAAAATATATATACATATGTATATATATAAATATATATATTATATGGGACAGCTCTCTAGGAGGAGTGAAAGAGAGATAATGGAAATTATAAATGGAAATGCTTGTGTGAAAAGCAAAAAAAAAACCAACTCAGTAATAATTACTTTCAAATCAAAACTGATTTATCTGACTCATGGGTGAGGCATTTTATAGAATGCCTCTATACACAAAATTGAACTACTTTGTAAGAAATGTGGCTTTCAGCTATTTTATTTAGGTTATATATAAAAACAAAAACCCAACTCACAACCCATGGCTTATTTTTAAAATTATCTCATTTTATTATTAGTTAAGTGGTGCTAGAATTATGTTATTATATTAGCACAACTAAAACTGAAATATCCTGGAGGGAATACTGGATTTGGTATCAGACAACCTGTATTTAAATTATAGCTCTGCCAGAATTTCCTCCATGTGATTCCAGTCAAATCATTTAGCCTCTCTGGGCCTTAATTCCACATACAAAAATGATGGAGTTAGACTAGATGATTCCTAAGGTTTCTTTGGATCTCTGGTTCAGAGTCTGTTCAGAGTGCAGGAATGATTGAAATGAGCTGAACCAAGAGTTGTATTGGAGGAAGAAAGCAGGTTGGATTGTATTTGAGGAAATGTGCATTGCTTTTAATGATCCCAAGCTATCAGGTAAGCCAAAAAAGTTTTTTTTTTGTTTTTGTTTTTTAAATCATGAATATAATAAATCATGAAATAAAACACATCATGAAATATCAGAAGCTCTACAGAATCAAAATTATAAGTAACTCAAAGGGCAATGGAAAGATTTATGGTAGGCATAAGCAATGAATTGTGCACATTAACATAGATGACCAACCTGTGTAGGAAATCATCAAGGCAATGTACAATGGTAAAAAAATAAGTCTTGCCCAAGTTTGACACTGGCATCTATTGATATTAAAAGACTCAGAGAAAGAATTGTACAAGATAAGATCTGGATGGCTCATTATCTGATCTCAAGGCAGAGTGGCCACATTAATGAGATCAGAATCACTAAAGTATTACAGGAATCTTTTCTAGTTGAATCACAGGCCAGTCTTTTGAGCCAAATACTTGAATATATGCAGACTGATAGACAGAAAACATACCCTAGAGCAAGATAACAACCATACATTGATATCTCTACAGATAACAGAGGAAACTTACCCAAGTTGGACAACTTGTTACTGAAAATAATGAATGATAGATTGTCAGTTAAAGTAAAGTGGGCTTTTCCAGGTTTCTGCCTATCCCTCAGCAGAGATCTCAGATCAGGTTTATTCTTTTGTTCAAATATGAAAAAATCCTTTAGTCAGCTATTACTTTTATATGCCTTAATCAAGATATGGTACAGAAGTAACCTAGGTTTTAAAAATCTATGCCAGGAAAGCATAAGCTCTGGCAGATCTTATCAAGCTCTGAGCATAAGCCTTTTGATGGATGATTCCCAAAGACAAGCCTAACTAAATTTGGAGAGGCTCCTCACCAAACTGTCTGGATGTAATAAAAATTCCAGCTATAGCAACTCTTGAAGATCTATTAAACATTAATAGCTAACATTTATTTGGTGTTTATTAGGTACTAGGCACTGTACTAAGCACTTTACAAGTATTATTTTATCCTCACAACTACCCTGTAAGGTAGTTGCTATTATTATCTCCATTGTACAGTTGAAGAAACCGAGGCAAAAAGAGGTTAAGTGACTTGCCTAGAGTAACAAAGCTAGTGTCTTGAGTTCAAATTTGAGCTCAGGTCTTCCTGACTCCAGGCTTCGTACACTGTACCATCTATAATCTGTAGAGGTAACAGGTAAACCACTATAATCTGTAGAGGTAACAGAGCATTTATACCAACAACAATATTTAAATAAAGAAATGAAGGACTTCAAAATTTATGCAAATTATATTTTTATATCAATTCTAAATGGGCTATAAAATACTCCATTTCTGGAAATCTCTTAGCATATCATTTGGAGATAAAGACATCAATATAATTTCTCACTGACAGGTAAATTTAATGTAGAAAAACAGGGTCATACCTTTGTTGGGCTAGGTTATATTAAACAAAATAATGGTGGCTTTTAGAAGTAGCCAACACTACCGACAAAACTGGAAAACAAAGGAATGGACACCATTTGGATAATTTGGACACTAGCAAATCAGAATACAGTAGATTTTACTAAGAGAAGATAAAGATAAGTTAACTTAAAATTTTCTGTTCTGGTAAGATACAATGGACTTTTCCTTCTTGTGAGCTGAGAAACATTTAAAAAGTTCTGGAGATACCTAAAACATGATATTTTAGGTTCTGTTGTGTGGTTCTGCTATGATTAAGCACTAAGACCAAGTGGAATCTAGATTCTCACCTTGGGAGGAAAGGTGTTTTAATAAGTTCTAGCTAGACAGATTTGGCTTGTCTTTGTGAAGCTACTTAGAAATTCAAACTGTATCATGAAAAGGCTTTGTGGCCTCAGAACACTGGCTCTAGAAAAACTATTTAGGTATGTGCTATTTAACTCCAATTCCAGCTGTGCCTCCTGCTGTTTTATTGGTCTTGGTTTTACCATCTGGGCAAAAATAAATTTAGTGAATCATTTGCTACATATCATGGAGGTCTTTATAAGCATGTATGCAAGAAAAGGAAACCACTTCAGATAAAAGAAACTAATCATGAAAAAAACTCAGTGGTAAATTATATAAAGCTTCTTAAAATGCTGTAACCAAACAGAATATTATATAAAAAAGGGGAAGCATAATAAAGGAAGGCATATATGAAACACATGGGTGAAAAAGGTCAAAAATACAAAAATATAGGGCAAATTTGAAAAATGGTATTATTTTAATTTGGATCTAATGAGTGCAAGGTATTAATTTTAAATGTGTAAACTCTCTCCTTACAACTTCTCCATAATTTTAGTTTTAACAGAATTGGCTGGGCACTGAGAAGTTAAATTGTGTTCACTGTGTCAGAGAGCAAACTTGAACCCAGGCCTGACTTCAAGGCTGGCCCTCCATTCACTATTCTACATGTTTTGTTTTGTTTTGTTTTGTTTTGTTTTGAATAAAGCTTTTTATTTGCAAAACATATGTATGGGTAGTTCTTCAACATTGACCCTTACAAAGCTTTTGTTACATATTTTTCTTTCCTCTCCCCTAGATGGCAGGAAGTCCATTACATGTTAATTATATTAAAATACTTGACAAATCGAATATGTATATCCGTATTTCCACACTTAACTTGCTGTGCAAGAAAAATCCTATCTACGTGAACAAAAAAAAAAAATCTGAGAAAGGAAACAATACAAGCAAACATCAATAGAGAGCATGAAAACGTTACGTTGTAGTCCACATTTCATATCCCTCTCTCTGGGTGTATATGGCTTTCTTCACTGAACAATTTCCACATGGTTTTTCAAGTATACATGTATATATGTAAGAGAACTATGGGAACTTAGAAGAAGAGAACACAGGAAAGAAGGCCATTAGTTCTGGCAGCACAGTACAACGTTGCGCTTACTGCCTCTGATATTTACTAGGTATCAGAACCTGAGCAAGTCACTTAATCTCTCAGCACCTCAGTTTCCTCCTATGTAAAATGAGGATAATAGCAACTCCTTTATAGAGTTATTTAGAAGATCAAATGAGAAAATACGCATAGCATTCTGCAAATCTTAAACACCAGGCACAAGGAAGGGAACTATGTTCTTCAGCAACTTCCCACATAGTCAAGAATGGTCAAATAAAGCAAGGAATCTAAGAACTCTTAAGAAAACTGAAAATGTCAGCAGCTATACAAAAACTGAAAAATCTTTCATCATTATGGCTAAAGAGACCTGTTGGTGGTTGGCCAAAGTATGAACTTAGCTGTTTTGCCTAAAAGTGGAATAAAACGGTTTTTTTGCCTGTTGAGTACCTATTCCATTATTATTAGTGATTATTATAAATGTAGTTTCTTTATATGCATATGTCCCTTTAAGTCTCTGATGATAATCTTTAAACTATTCTTCACTAAAAAGCTCTATGGTCTTTGAATGTTCTAAAGGGAGTTGTAAGAAATTATCCAGTGGGTGATGGGATAAAGGAAGGCTTGATGGAAGATGGAACAAAAGCCAAAGGAGGGAATTTGATGTGAGAATTGATCACATAACCAGAAAAATTCCATCTAGGGCTCTTGAATGAGTAGATGCAGAGGATGGAGCAACTCTTGACAGATCAAGGTCAAATATATAGTGGATAATGAAATATCAATCATCCTCATTCTTTGGGGTTGGATGAAGTTGGGACAGGACCTAGCAAGAAGAAAAGTATCACAAAAGGATTGCTATTGTAAATGCTTTACAATACAATGGAAATGACCTTTCCTAATAAAAACTGACCCCAGTGAAGTACATTCTATAAAAGCTAAAGGATAGAAAGAT
Source organism: Myrmecobius fasciatus (assembly GCA_023553655.1). Taxonomy (NCBI): domain Eukaryota; kingdom Metazoa; phylum Chordata; class Mammalia; order Dasyuromorphia; family Myrmecobiidae; genus Myrmecobius; species Myrmecobius fasciatus. Next base: position 29,198 of record JAJPUD010001628.1, on the reverse strand, counting down.
AATTTGTCCTATGTTTGTATCCAAAGCAAAGTATATGATCATATAGTTTTTATATTAGATTATAATTTCCTGAATCATAAGGACTGTCTTTGTTCTTCTATCTCTTTATCCCAATGCTCTGCACATTGTCCTTTTTAATCCAAGCAAGTGTTTGCTGCTGAGGACACACAATAGTGAGAACACTATCAGATTAGAAAATGCAAAGAATACTGCTGAGCCACAGCTATTAGGTTCTCCAAACACAAATAATTATTGAGTTTTTTCCTTCATGCACCAAATTAGAAATAACAAGCATCTGAATAGACCATGGTTGAGAGTTTAGTTCTACTTGAGAAAAACAGCATTGTAGATTCTGCTACAAAAATCCCGTTACAAGTTCAGCTCAATATCTAAAATGTAACATAGTAAACGCCTATTATAAGTACAGCACATCATTTAAAGAACACTGTTTCCAACTCCAGCCAATGGTTTTATTTTACTTAGTGGTCATCACAAATTAATTCAGACCTTTGGGTAATGGTTTTTAATGGGTTTTTAAAAAATGGTTATCACTCCCCATTTGATTAATTTACATTTAGTTTTAGCTCAAAAGAACAAGACTAACTTTTCAAAAAAAATTATTTAAAATGGTAACGATTATTGGAAGTCATTTCTTTATCAAAACAATCAGCTTCTTATCTAAAGTAAGAACTAAAAATTTGAGCTTTTCATGAATTGTCCTCATTAAAATTTTATTCTGGGGGGCAGCTAAGTGGCACCAGCCCTAAAGTCAAGAGGACCTGAGTTCAAATCTGATCTCACACACTTAACATTCCCTAGCTGTGTGACCCTGGGCAAGTCACTTAACCCCAACTGTCTCAACAAAAAGCAAAAAAAATAATAATTTTTTTTTAAAATTCTGGATAAACTGTACCTTATATTGAAAAAGATTAAACAAGCAGGATGATTTCAGAGAGGCCTGGAGAAATTTGCATGAACTAATGCTAAGTGAAGTAAGCAGAACCAGGAGATCATTATACACGGCAACAAGAGGATATGATGATCAATTCTGAAGGACAAGATTCTCTTCAACAATGAGATGTTTCAAACAACTTCCAATTGTTCAGTGATGAAGAAAGCCATATACACTCAGGGAGAGGCCCGTAGGATATAAAATGTGGACCACAACAGCATTTTCACACTCTCTATTGATGTTTGTTTGCATTATGTTTTCCTTCTCAGGTTTTCTTTTTTTTTTTCTTGTAGATCCGATTTTTCTTGTACAGCAAGATAATTGTATAAATATGTATACACATATTTGATTTGTCAAGTATTTTAACATAATTAACATGTTTTAGACTTCCTGCCATCTAGGGGAAGAGATGGGGGAAGGAGGGAAAAATTTGTAACAAAACTTTGCAAGGGTCATTGTTGAAAAATTACCCATGCATGTTTTGCAAATAAAAAGCCTTAATAAAAAAAAAAAAAGAGTGAATGTTGAAAATTATCTATGCATGTTTTAAAAATAAAAAACTTCAATAAAAAAAGAAAAAGATTAAATATCTAATTTATTAACTTCTTCAACTTTAAAATGACCCAGAGTACAATTACCCATGCACACAGATAATAATTAGTGCCTGGCTAAACGGAATTCACCTGCAATAGAACATTTTAATCGGAATTCTTGCCTGACAAGTCAACAGCAATTTATTCCACTTTGAACCAGTCTTAAGTATATCTTCCTACCTAATCTTTCCTCAGAGGAGACTTTAGACATTCTAAACAAATTTCTTATTATCTTTTCACTAGTACTAGGTACATTTGCTAGCTTGCAGTTCTCAAATTTCTAAGTCATCATTTCTCCTTTAGTAAAACCAGATTCAAAAGGATTTAAAATATGAAACACTATTTACTTTGGAACTTTAAGGAAGCTAAATTCTGACAACCAGCTTGCTTCCTTTTTTAGATACATTTAAAAGTTAACTTTTTTTTTTTTTTTTTGGAATGGGGCCTTTAAAAAGAAAGATTGATTTAAAAAAAAAAAAAAAAGACTTCCCTTATTGATGCTCTTGGCTTATCCAGCTATTGTCCTATATTTCCATTCTCCTTAACTGCTAAAAATTCTGCAAAGAATTGTCTACATAATCATATTAGAAAAAGTCTTTGAGAATAAATGGATAGAGAAACTTTGAAGGTGAAACTGAAAAAAATATTTTTATAAGCTGAAACAAACTTAATTGTAAACAGTTAAAGAAGTAAAGCTCTTTATATGTTAATGCTTAGTGCTGTTTCTAAGAGATTGGTTCTAGTAAAGAACTGGAAAAACTTTAGTAATCTTGGGGGTATGACTTTTCTTTTCCACCTTTCATATTCACTTCCCAAGACCTGTTGATTGCCTCTAAATATAATTTCCATCAAAATCATATTACTTATAAAAAAGGATTGGTAAGCACCATCCCATAGATGATATTCTCTGAAAACTGTCTTTGCAGACTTAGTAATTTACTGTAACCAGTAATCCTCCTTCAATAATACATATACTTGGTTCAAAATAATATCTGAAGTTAACTTTGTTAATAAGCAAAGAACATTCATCTGTGAAATAGAAAGATCACTGTATTCCCTGGGTTTATTACTAGCTTTGCTGGTATAAATTCAGGTCTTTTATAGATCGATTTAGATACAGTATGTAGATAGATAGATAAAAATATAGCTCCCTTCAAAGCTCAGTTTAGGTGATACCTCCTACATTCATTAATAAATATTCATTAAGTGCCCACCATATGCCAGGCACAGTGCTAAGTGATCGGGAAATAAATACAAGGCACAATCCCTGCCTCAGACATTTCCTGGTCTTTTCCCTCAAAAAATTAATTAATTTGCATTTAACATTTCAACATAAAACTTTCATGTATACATATATACATATACATATATATATTCCCCCCCCCAAATAAAATGTTCTGGAGGATGACAATTTCACTCATGTCTTTGTACTCCCAGTATCTATCAAAATGACTGATTTATAGAAAAGAGGCACTTAAATACTTATGGACTAATGCCTTATCTATGAGGGGGTTTTTAGATTATTTTCAAGCCCCATTCAAGGTCTTAAATCGATGGGTTTGTTTTTTTTTTCCTCTTTAACGTTAACCTGGACCTCTCCTTATAAGCAATTAAAAAGCATTTAGTAATGTGCTAGCTTCAGGCGGGGAGAGAATACATTTGGTACAAAATTATGGAAATCAGAGATGAAATACCTGTTATGAAACAGTAAGGTCAGTTTGGCTGAAGAGTACTGTTTAATATGCATGTAAAGATGGATTACATATCTGTTCACCCCCATCACTGGATTGTAAAGATGGTACAAAGAAAATTATTTCAAAAACAAAATTATTTTATTCAAAATTCAGTGGACATGACTGGTCCTTCTATTATTAAGGGGAGGGTGAAGCAGGGGAATTAGATACATTAGGGAAACTTCAACATGAGGTTAAGCTGAAAGCAATTTCTCAGTCCCTAAATATTTAGAGTAAGTTTATAGTTGCCCCTTATTTTTGTCACACTCTACATGCTATTTACTCAGTTACTACGTTTCATTCGCCACCCCGTTAAATTAAATTTCTCTGAGGTAGATATGTATTGTTGTTTTTTAATTTAAATGAACTAACAGGGCAAACTTGGGACCCCAAGTGCCTTCCCCAGGTGGGAAAGTGGAAAAGATTCTGGAGTCACAGCGCCAGCACTATGGAATTAAAGGGGTGGGTGGAAGTGGAAAAGGAAGTGGAGACAGGTGACATGTGGGTGCCCCTCCTACGATGCAAAAGCTGTCAGCTTTTGTCGGGTCAGGGGGGGATCCCCGCCCAGATGAGGGCTCCTTAGTCACAGTGGGTGCCAGTCGTGGGGTCCTCTTGAGGCGGAGGATGAGGAAGTTTAAGTAGGCAAAGCTCAAGGATAGGGGGCGGAGGTCAGAGTGATCTGCCCAAGGCCTTTTGCACCCCGCCCCCAACCTCACCCCAGGCTTCCGGGGCTACACCTTCCGCCGTCGGGCTCCCCAGGACCTGGGAGGAGAACTCCGGCTCTACTGTGCCCCAAGTCCGCAGGGTCGCCGGGGCTCCTCCGAACCGAGGGCCAGGGGGCCTCGGAGAGGGGGTTCCGGGGCACCCCGGCAGACTCCTCCCTCGCGCCCAGGGGCAGGACCCAGCCCCACACACTGCCCAGGTCAGCAAGCCCTAGGCGGATCCCCCAGAGATGCGTCGGCTTACCTCTACGCGCCGCCACGGCTTCTATACCACGTGTCCTTTTTCTTTCTTTCTTTTGTCCCCTCCCTCTTGCCCGCCCTTTTCCCACCCGTTTCACCAACCTTGGTACGCCTTCTTATTGATTGACAGCAACCGGGCCACGAGGAGGTGGAGCCAGGGGTAAATGGATGTGAGCTGAGGAGTTTGGTGTTGGAAATCCCACCAAGTTTGCTCTTTTGCCCGTGCTTCCCCAATCTCCAGGAGGAAGGATGGTGGCCTGGAGAGGACCTGGGGCTAGAATTCCCTTAGGAACCGCTTAGGCTGAATCCCCACTCCTTCTTTCTCTTCCGGAAATGTATGACCTTGCTATTCACCAATCACTCTGGGACACTTAAGCGATCACTCAAAGTATCTTGCAAATTATTTGCTTGAGGTGTAAGCGGTCTATGTTTGCACAGCATTCAATCTATATTTGCACAGCATTCGTTATCGGGAACTTCATCGTTATGCCCAGTCTTTTCATTACACAGTAAAAATACGCATTTTCTTGTTCTTCAATCATGTGCGACTCTTAAGTGACTGACCCTTTTGATATTTTCTTGATAAAGATACTGGCGTGTTTTACCATTTCCTTCTCCAGCTCATTTTACAGAGGAAATTGATCATTGATCATTACACATTCTTCTTGTTATTGTGTAGAATGCATTCCTGGTTCTGCTTTCGCTCAGCCTCAGTTCTGTAAATCTTTCCAGGTCTTTTAAAAAAATCAGTGTGTTCATCATTTTTTATAGAATAATAATATTCCATTACCTTATATACCACAACTTGTTCAGCCATTCCCCAATTGATGGGCATCTACTCATTTTTCAATTCTTTACTACCACAAAAAGAGCTGCTACAAACATTTTTGCACGTGTGGGTCCTGTCCCCTCATTTCTTTTGGATCTTTTATGTCGAATTTTTCTATTGAGTTATGGTCTTTTTATTACAGATACCTGAAATTCTTTCAGTTCATCAATTCTTTTTTTCCCCCTTGATTCAGGATTATACTCAACTTTGCTAAGTAAATTTTTTTGGCTGCAACTCCAGCTCTTTTGCTCTTTAAAAATGTTCCGAGACCTGCAGTCTTTTAGAGCAGAAGCTGTTAGGTATTGTGAAATAGGTATTTCCAAAGTATTAAAAAATTTTTTTTCTTCTTATTGCTTGCAATATTTTCTCCTTAACCTGGGAGTTCTGAAAGTTGTCTATGACATTCCTGTAAATTTTTCTCATAAGATCTCTTTCAGGTGGTGAATGGTAGATTTTTTTTTCTATTTCTATATTACATTTTTGTTTTAGAATTTCAGGGCAGTTTTCCTTAGTAATTTCTTGTAATATTGTATCCAACGTCTTTTTTTGATCATAATTTTCAGGTAGTCCAAAAATTCTTATGTTGTCTCTCCTCAATCTGTTTTCTGGATCTTTTGTTTTTCTAATAAAATATTTCAGATTCTCTTCTACTTTTACTAGTTTTACTATTTCTTGGTGTCTTGAAATATTATTTGATTCCTCTTGCCCAATTCTAGTTTTCAAGGAGTTATTTTCTTTCTTAAGATTTTGAATTTCTTTTTCCAATTGTTAACTGTTCTAAGTATCTGAGACTAGATTTGAACTCAGGTCCTCCTGACTTCAGGGCTGGTGCTGGATCCACTGGGCTACCTAGCTGCCCCTGAAATATCTGGTTTTAAAATATATAAACAACATGATTTCTCTCAATAAAAGGCTCTTTTGAATTATCAGCAATCCCATCTCCACTAGCCCATTTGTGCTGGCCACAAAATTGTTCCTTAGAGGAAAGTTTGTGAGGTAAAAATCTTAAAGTGAAAGTTTTTGAGGCTGTGAAGTGAAAATTGTTGTGAAATTGAAAATTGTGAGGGCTACCTTATTGCCCTCAGTGATACTTTTTGTTGACTCAGCTGAGTAAACCTGGATGCATTTATACTTCAGTCTGGCCAAATCTCAGCCCCTAGAGGCTCAAGTTATTTTAGGAGAACAAATGCTTTATCCCTTTATTTTTGCTGCTCTACATTCATTTTCTGTCTGAGGAGAAAATCTAAAGAGCCTGGAAATTTCTGACTTACTCCACCAACTTCCCAGAATGCCCCAACTTATTGACTTTCCTATAGAGAATGAGAATCAAGGCTAGGTTTAATACTAAGTTTTTGAAATTTTGCTTAAACAGATTTTTTTTTTTAGCTCAATTGTTCAATTGAAAACATTACAAATCTTTCCTTTACCTCACCTCAGAACTTTATTATATGAGGGGTGAAGTACTAGGGGTCACTTGCTTATTATTACAGTTTTTCCAAGATAGAAATAACTTAGACATGTGCGATGTTAAAAAAGTTCGAGAGACATGATTTCTAGGTAATTAATAATTTTATTAATAATGCTAGTATATTATTAATAAAAGGGGGTCAAGTGGTACTAACCAATTTCAAAAGACCAATCATGGAATCCACTTAATGCTTGTGTGATCTTGGAAGAGTGGGTGTTCCTGACAGTGGCAATCATTGGTTTATAAGTAAGGAGAAAATGAATATTATAGTGAGAGGTGGGCCCCTTTAATGAGGGGCTGGGGACATGTTGTGTACTTCCAAATCTATCCAGCTTTGGGTAATTCAATTATTCTCACCCAAACCTGAATAGAATATAATGGGCATAAATTCACCTAGACAAGATAGTTTGGGTGAGGTAAATTTAAGGCTGAGTTTCAAACAAGGAAATAGAACAGGAAAAAAAAAAACCCTGGATCTCCCCATAATTGGTTATTAATAATCATTTCTGTTACATATCTCTTAACTAAAAGTAAATAGCTATAATACTCTTTGGTGTTTAAATTGGACTAAAAGTATTCAATTCATACCAAGAGAGACAACCTAAATGAAGGGGGCAGAATATTTAACTGTGCATTTTGCAGTGATGTAGAACCAATATGGCTGCAAGTGAGAGTTCTGACTAATATTTACTATGCCTAAGAAGAGTGTTTGATCTACTTGCTGCTTAGATGAAATACTATACTTGAAACAATGTCTGCATATTAGTAGTAGGGAGCAACTTTTTGCTTCTATTAAGGATAGAAGCAAACTGCAATGGACAAATCAGGGTTCCAGAAGACTAGTTATGAAACCCACTTCTTTCTTTCTTGATAGATAGGTGATAAATCATGAATATAGAATGTCATGCATACTGTCAGTCATGAATACTATATCTACTGGTTTTATTTAATTTTTTTTTCTTGGTTAGAAAAGAGAATTTTATAAAGCAGGAATAGATTAGGAAGTAAATAGTCTAAAAACCAAAATCAATAAAATATTAAAAAGAGAAAAATGAAAGCCAATGAGATTTTAGAATAGACAGAGACCGGCATGTCTAATTAAATAGAAAGTATGGACACAGAATCTAGGAAGTATGTTATACCCTACCAAGCCAGAAGAAAAGTATTAGGCAGAAAGTGATATATATATAGTTTAATAACATTATTTATGAATTTAAATAACTATAAATTATTTTAAATGTTCTAATTAGTACGCTATCATTTAATAAGCATACATTAAGCATTTACTATATACCAGTTACTGTGCTAAATATTAGAGATGTTAAATAAGTAAATAGAAGGCAAAAATAGTTGTTTTTTTCTCTCTAACGGAGCATGTATACAATGGGAGCAACAAACATATGTACAAAATACAGAGTATATGGTTGATACCTAGAGGAGATGACGCTAGCAATTAGGACAACCAACTAGAAGGCCTATTGGAGGAGGTGGCCCTTAAGTTGACTCTTAAAGGAAGCCTGCAGAGGAATGAAGACATGGATGACATAGGCGTCTTTTTTGGAAAATGGAAGTTCTCAGGACATTGTACACAGTAACAACTATATGGTATGATGATCTATTGTTCTCAGCAATACAGTGATCCAAGACAATTCTGAAGAATTTATAATAAAAGGTGCTGTTCATCTCCAGAGAAAGAACTGATAGAGCCTGACTGCAAATCAAAGATGCTTTTTCTTTACTTTATTTTTCTTGTTTTTTGTTTTGTTTTCTTTAACAGAATGCCTTATGTAGAACTATGTTTTGTATAACTACACATGTATAAACTACATCAAATTGCTTACCTTCTCAGTGAGAGGGAAAGGGAAGACAGGAGTGAATTTGGAATTCCAAATTTGAAAACATTTTAAAAATATTATTTATTTTAAAAAACAGAATAAGAAAAGAAAATCAGAAAAGGAATATAAAACAAAACAAAACAAAAGAGAACATTGTCATATGACCTATAATAGAACATTAGGGGAAGATTCAAAATATATAACAATGAATTACCAGTTCAAGAAAGCATATATATATATGTACACATATATATATATGTAGAAGAAATTAAATCATGAATGCCTATCTTTTCTTTACTTCCTTATAAATTGTTCCTTTGTTCTCTGCTATATACCTTTTTTACTTTATTCTTCTCCCCCCCCCCCTTTTATTCTTCTCATCTTCCTCCAGCAGGCTATAGTTAAGAAAGGATATATTTGCATATACATGTATAGATATATAGAAAAAATGTTAAATTTATTTTTACATGTATTTGGGGAAAATAAAATATTTTTAAAAATGGAATTTCTGAGAGAAACCAGCTAATGAGAAGAGACTGGAGGGGTGGAGGGTACTTCCAATATGAGAAGGCCAGGAATTTAGTGAACTTCCAATGTAAAGAGGTTTCTGAAGTATTGTAGAGAATGAGGGACAATCAGGAATACAGCTTTGAGAAGGAGAAAGGAATATTCTGTTGGAAGAATGATCATAAAATTCATGGAGAAGAGTACAACTTAAAAAAACTTGAGAGATAGGAAGGGAAGGAATTAAGAGCTGTAAATGCCAAAGAACTTTATATATTGTCCTAAAGGTAATAGTGAGCCATTGGAATTTAATGAATAGATGAGTGAATGGGCAAACCTTTGCATTAAGAAAATCAATTTGAAGCTTTTGTTTAGTTGTTTTCAGTCATGACTGCCTCTTTGTGACACCTTTTGGAGTTTTCTTGGCAAAGATACTAGAATGGTTTGCTTTTATCTCTCTCCTAGTTAGGCCTTTATCACTCCAAACATACTTTTCAGTGACCTCCTAATTGTTTTTGCTCCCTCATTCTATCTTCTACTCTGCAGACAAGGGGAAGCTAGTTGATGTAGTTCATAGAGTGACAAGCCTGGAGTCAGGAAGACCTGAATTCAAATTTGATCTCAAATACTTACTAGCTGTGTGACCCTGGGCAAGTCACTTAGCTTTGTTTGCCTGGTTAAATATGTGGGGTGAGAAACAAGATTTGAGGATGGCATTGAAATTTCTTCCTTGACAATAAATAATAGGGAAGTTCAGTAGAGGAAAGGGTCTGAAGGGGAAAACAATGATCTCTGTTTTGGACCTTTGGTGATTTGAGATTGGAATTAGGGATGGAAAAATCTATTCTGGAAGCATCTGATAGAAATGATAATGGAATTTATGAAAGGTGGTAAGATCATCAAGGGAGAAAATATAGAGAGAAAGGGACCGAGACCAGGGCTCCACAAGTAGTAAACCTGACAGTGAAGAAGATTCAGAAAAAGAGATGAAAGAGGAATCCTATACGTAGAGAGGGCAGGCATGGAAGAATAGTCACAAAGACCCAAAGAGGATAGATTATCCAGGAGAACATGACCAATAGTGTCAAATGATGGAGAGAGTGAGAGGGATAAAGACTGAGAAGAGATCATTAGAGTTGGCAATTAAGAGATCATTTGTAACTTTGGAGAAAGCAATTTCAATCGAATGATGAAATCAGAAGCCAAATTGAACAGTATTTTAAAAGGAGTAAGAGGAGAAGACGTGGAGGCATTGATTATAAACAGATTTTTCAAAGAGTTTAGCTGAGAAAAAGACAAAATAATCATCTTTTAGGGCATAGCAGGTTAGCAAAGGCTCAGTGTTGATTATTCCAAATCTCCAATCATACCAATAGGCTAAATCCCCAGAATGTTTAGGTGATTTCTCTCCTTAAAGCTGGAGGGGCTAATCTTGAGAGTTCTAATACTGCCATCTCAAATCCCAACCAGTGAACTTCTTCTTTATAGATAATATCAATTAGCCATCCAGAATTAAGCAGCTTTTAGAAACAGGTGTTTACTAAGGTGGATTGATAAAAACAATTGATACAAAACCTCCCTCCAAACTTTGGTGATACATTTTCCTATAACTGGAGAGTGCAGAAGAAAAGTGGATTCAAGCTTAGAGAAAACATAATATAAAAGGGTTCCTCATAGCTCCTGATTGCTGGGAATCCTTTTCTCATAGAATATTTTCATAGAACTGGCATTCTTTTTAGGCATTATGTAACTTTCAATTGAGCTGCTTGAAAACTCCTGAAGCCCCACATTTCATTACAAAACCTCTTATGGAGTCATGAACCAAAATTTAAGAAGCTAGGTTCTAGAGATTGTTGATATCAGCTGCATTGCCTTTGGGAAATTGCTTGGTAAATCCTATGTCTGATGCCATAAAACTAGTTTCTTTAATGACAGTATTCACATAGTGATGTTATATAACTGTATATCATCAAACAGTACAGAAGACTCAAAATTACAGATAACACAGAGCAATTGAAAAATGTTTATAAATTGTGTGTAGAATCCAACAAATGATAATTTGCCAATGAAAATTATACTAGGAGCTAGAATTAGGGTCAATAGATAGATATCATTTTTTAAAATGTGTATATATATTTTTACAATTATCTTGCTGTGCAAGAAAAGTTGGATCTACAAGAAAAAAAAATCTGAGAAGGGAAACATAATGCAAGCAAACATCAATAGAGAGCATGAAAATGTTATGTTGTGGTCCACATTTCATATCCCTCTCTCTGGTTATATAGGGCTTTCTTTACTGAACAATTGGAACTGGTTTGAAACATTTCATTGTTGAAGAGAGCCATGTCCATCAGAATTGATCATCATATAGTCTTGTTGTTGCTGTGTATAATGATCTCCTGGTTCTGCTCATTTCACTCAGCATCAGTCCATGCAAGTCTCTCCAGGCCTCTCTGAAATCGTCCTGCTGGTCGTTTCTTACAGAACAAGAATATTCCATAGTATTCATATACCATAATTTATTTAGCCATTCTCCAATTGATGGGCATCTATTCAGTTTCCAGTTTCTAGCCACTACAAAAAGGGCTGCTACATTCTTGCACATGTGGGACCCTTTCCCTCCTTTAAGAGATAGATATCATTCTAGAGAAATTTTAAAAGCGTTACTTCTAGTGAAGTAGATGAATCCTCTCTATAAGGCATAGATAAGGATTGCCCAAAGGAAGAAAGTATGAGAGTCTACTCATACTGATGAAACCATTGATCTATCAAAGTATCAAGCCTTGTCTTTTAAATGTTTCACCTCTCTTTAGTTTTTTTCATTTTATCCAGTTTTAATCCTGTGTAATTTGTTTTTACCATCAGTGTCTAGAAGAAACATTCTTTTCCTTTGTGACAAAATTTCCTCTCCTCCCTAAATTTCTTCTGGCAGCAGTTTAGAATATAGACAGGATTTTTGTTGTTTAGCTATATAAATTCTAACCAGAATTCTCAGGGGACCTGAAAAACTTGAAAGGGCTCCCCAGAAGAAGGAAGAAGCTATGATGAGCAGTGTAAACCAAAGGAGAATCAGAACAAAAGGAACATGGTCTTTCATGAATGTGGCAGGAGCATGTCTGATGGAGACATTCAGATCTGAGCCTTGAGCCATGAGGAAGACCTCAGATACTACCAGCTATGTGATGGTGGGCAAATAAATTAACCTCTATCTGCCTTAGTTTTCCCCACTATAGAGTTGTGAGGATCAAATATGATACATGTGCTTTTACGTGCTTATTTCCTTCTCTTTCCTTTCTCCCCTTTCTCCATCCACACTAAAACTGAGTTTCCCTGATGCTAATAGATTTCTTTTGTTTGTTTTCCATTGTTCTTTCCCAGTTACATCAGCTTGCTCAGAAAATCTCCACTTCCCTTTGTAAAGGTAGGGTTCAGTTGAGTACAGAACATAAACCAGAAGGGTGGAGAACAATGATCTTATCTTCTTCCTTTAATTGTTGTTTTTGACCACTAGCTTTTATTTGTATGCCATTCAAAAAACAATCTTGAGAGCTACTTTAATTAATTCCCCAGTTTTTCCCATAGCCCTGGTTGGGATTGTTGCTTGGAAAAATAACTCTAGATTTAAAGAACTTTATGGGTCAGAATTTCTTAAAAATCATAGATTCTGGGTCTCCAGCTCTATAGTTCATATCAGTCAGCTAGGTGACACATTAGGTAAAATCAAAAGACCAGTATACAAAATACAGTGACCCTCCTCCCAAAACAACAACAACAGCAAACTCCAAATGCATATACAGACACTCTTTTCAAGATTCAGCTGATGCCCCAATCACCTATAACTGACATACAAATGAAACTAAGGACCGAACAAGTTTTCATTCCCTCAGTGCACATCATGCATATCTATTGGCAATGAAAACTTGCTAATCTCTTTATCTTTATATATGATAATATATATGTGTAACATAATATATATGATTATATATTAAACAGGATTTCTGTTTGTCACATGCTCTTCTAGAAGTGATCTATCAATGCCATAGGATTTTTCTTCCCTCTTTTCTTCTTCCCTTCCTTAAATGCAAGGATATATGCTGGCATTACGTTTTCTGCATAAGGGAGCTAGATGGTACCATGGATAGATAGAGTGCTGAATCCTGAGTCACGAAGTTCAGCTGCAGACTCTTCATGACCTCATGGACCATACTAGAGAGTGGTTTGCTATTTCCTTCTCCAGTGGATTAAGGCAAACAGAGATTAAGTGATTTTCCCAATCCTCTATCCACTGAGCCATTGGACTGCCTCTGAGTCAGGAAGACCTGAACCTAAACCTGAACCAAGCCACTTAATCTGTTTGCCTTAGTTTCCTCAATTAAGGAATAAAAACAAAATCTACCTCAAAAGGTCATGGTGAGGATTAAATGATATAACATTTGTTGAGCACTTTGCAAAGTGCCTGGGTTAAAAGAAAATCCTGGTTTGGGCCTCACCCATGTCAACAAAGCAAGCTCAGGAAATAAGATAAAGGCCACTCCCGCAGGCTGGAGATGTCCCCAAAATTCAAGCATGATTTTAAATATGGGATCACTCAGACTGACTGCACAAGTGGTAACTTGCACACCTGATACAAAGTAGGTCACTATAAATGCGTCTTCCCTTTCCCTTTTCTGTCCTGAACCATCTTCACATTTTATCCTCACATTGAAGTGATGAGGTCCTGGGGTACTAGATGGGGCTGACAGAGAAAGCCTGAAGTTCTGATAATATTATAATAGTCCCTGAGGCAAGCAGGGAAGGGCACTGATGGAGATTCCCATCCCTCCCCCATGCTGATGTGGCTGATGTAGCAAATGATGTGGCACCAGGTGATATCCTTAGGAGAGGCACCAAAATCTTGGGGTTCAGTCATGTGGAGAATTCACATTCTCTTTGGCAAAAGGTAGATTTATTTGGGAAAAGAGGTTACAGACAAAACGAGGAGATACAATAAACACCAGTTATATTAAATATGAAATGTAGTGGGAGAGCATATAAAAGACAAGCTTCTCAGTGGAACTCACAATTGCCCAGTAGAAAGGGAGCACCCCATGAGGTTGGGGTATGTCGTTAGTTGACAGGCTAAATCCTGAGAGGGACTTAGTACCCTGAAAGAGTTAATTAGCTATAAGGAGGATAAGTAGGTTTAAGAAGATAGTAGGGTTAGGAGAGACACCACGTGGCATGAGGAAGGACTAAAGGGAGTGAGTGTCCTGGCAGACTGACCCAAAGGAAGGCAGTAAACATGGCATGGGCCATAAATAGATTTAAGGGAAAATTTAACCTCAGGGACATGACTAGGATTTCTGACAGGTCATAGCAGAGGTGGGCCTCAGGAGTTTGACCTAATTTGGATTTCTGACTGGACCATGGAGTTAAACTAATCTCTATCTATTTCCCTGCTTGCCCCAGGGAAAAATTTCATCTATGCTCCAATTTTTTTTCTGTTAATCACACCTAGTTATCCAGGACCTCATCAATGCCTCATGGTATATTTTTCCTTCTCCCATTCTTCCCACATGCTTCTTGGTGTTTTTCCTCCTTATAGCTAACTCTTTTAGGGTGCTAAACTTCTCTATTGATTTAGTCTCTCATTCAATGGCATATTCCCAACTCATGGAGTATTTCCTTTCTCCTGGTTAATTGTGAGTTCTACCAGGGAACCATTGTTAATTGTTATATCTTCTCCCAAATCTATTTCATATTCACCATTCCTGGCAAAAGAATTTACCATTCTGCTATGTTATATATTACATATGTATATTATTATTTCTATTATATATACCATTCTATCTCCTCTCTTCATTTTGTCTGTAACCTCTTTCCTAAATAAATGTTCCTTTTGGCAAAGAGAATGGCCATTATGAATTTGTCACATGTTTATTTTGAATAACGATTTGCTACCCTGACCACATCAAAAGGGTAAACCAAATATTTGATATTCTAATGAAAGTTACATCTCATCTCAAAAATCCTGATTCAAGAATTCTTGAAATGTAAAAAAATTCCTGAATACTAATTCAAACCAAGGCCTCTTCTTTGGGTAATTGATAAGGTAATATTCAGTAGCTCAGTGAAGCAAATGATCTGTTAGTTTTCAATGACTGTATTTTATTTTTCAATTCCAAACTTTATGTCCTCAGGTTTATTACAAAACTGCTTTTATTTACTGTTTTCCCAGGCACTGGGAAATGTTTAAGAAATTCAGCATCTTCTGCAGTCATATCTTAACAAGTGTAAAAACAAATGAAAATATTCCAAAGTACAAAACCTGCTATAATTATAACATGTGCAGTATAATAACATAATATAATATATGCAGTATATTCACACTCTTGAGTCTGTTGTACTTGTAAATTCTAGGCAGTACCAATACTCATGCTAAAAGCAATCCAATAAGCAAGTGTAAAACTTCTAAACTGCCCTACTCCCATTCCCTGGAAGTGAGGGGGGGGAGCAACTTATTTTTCATAAAAGTTGGAAGAAAATCTTTCTTTTAAAATATACTTTGACAGATCCAACCATTCTGGAAAACAATTTGGAACTATGCTCAAAAAGTTATCAAAATGTGTATACCCTTTGACCCAGCAGTGTTTCTACTGGGCCTATATCCCAAAGAGATCTTAAAGGAGGGAAAGGAACCCACATGTGCAAGAATGTTTGTGGCAGCCCTTTTTGTAGTGGCTAGAAACTGGAAACTGAAGGGATGCCCACCAATTGGAGAGTGGCTGAATAAATTATGGTATATGAATGTCATGGAATATTATTGCTCTGTAAGAAACGACCAGCAGGATGATTTCAGAGAGGCCTGGAGAGACTTGCATGAACTGATGCTGAGTGAAACGAGCAGAACCAGGAGATCATTATACACGGCAACAACAATATTACATGATGATCAATTCTGATGGACATGTTCTCTTCAACAATGATGTGATTCAAACCAGTTCCTATTGTTCAGCGATGAAGATAGTCATATACATCCAAAGAGAGGCCTGTGGGAACTAAGTGTGGACCACAACATTTTAATGCTTTCTGTGAATATTTGCTTACATTTTGTTTTCCTTCTTAGGCTTTTTTTTTCTTTCTCTTTCTAGATCTGATTTTTCTTGTGCAGTAAGATAATTATATAGATATGTATACATATATTGGATTTGTCATATAATTTAACATACTTAACATGTATTAGACTACCTGTCATCTAGGGGTGGGGATGGGGGGAAGGAGGGGAAAAATTTGGAACAAAAAAAATTTTTTTTGTAAAGGTCAATGTAGAAAAATCATTCATATGTTCTGTAAATAAAAAGCCTTAATTTAAAAAATATGTATATATATTTTGTAAGATGTGGAGCCAGTATGAAGGAGCAGTAAGAAGTATAGCCCACCCTAAAAAATAATGCCCCTCCAAATAGATTCAGAAAATGCACAAAATTAGATTTTGTTAGGGGAATTAAAACAAAACACAATGAGATATTTATTTGGCTCTGCTTGTCACAGGGAAACAGAGAGACCTGAGGACTCTGGGACAAGGTCTAGCCAGAAGCATATAACTCTAGCATTTTATCACAAGGAGAGGCTGTGCACCAGAGCAAGAGTTCCCAGATTCATCAGGGTACTGTCACCTCAAATGGGGAGTGGGAATAAGTGTGATTTGTCAGCTCCTTCACTCATATCCAGTTCTAGGTCACAGATCCAGGGTAGATGGGGTAGTGACTTGCACTCATGACAAACTAACAGAAGGAGTAATGATAGATCCTATCCCATGCAATGAGCAAAGAGCCAGGTTACAAACAAGTTGCAGGATATTGGCTCTGACCCCAGAAGCAGAGGAGAATCTCAGTTTCTGCTTTTAATCTGATTTGAAATCTGTGGAAGAACAACCAGAGCAAATTGATAATGGGTGAATTCACTGGCAGTCTCCTATTGCTCAGACCCAGACTCAGGTCAGGAACTTGCAGAACTCAAATCATTGTGGTAGAAATTAGACTTTGCCCTAAATCAGCACACCATGAAAACACTGAAAACCTTGGAATAATATACTACTCGATATTGCAAGAAAGCAACAACAGGACCAGCCCACAACTTCTCTCCAGAAGTGCACAGAGTCCAGCTCTAATATCATCTGATATCAGGGAGTAATTTGAAAAAATGAGAAAACAACAACCAAAAAACACAAACAATTCCGCCATAAAAAACTACTATGGTGACAAAGACACTCTAGACACAAACCCAAAAGAAGAAAATAACTCCAAATTGTCTATAAACAAAGACTGGACTTGAACACAACTTCAACTAAAATTCCTGAAAGGAATGAAGCAAGAGTTTTTAAAAAAAAGTTTAGAATATTTTAATAAATAAACACTAACAGAAAAAACAACAAGGAAAGAAATGAGAGCTATGGAAGAAAGAATTAGCAAAGAGATGTTAGTTTTTTTGTCCTTCATTTTCAAAGAGAACCATGACATCAGGAAGGTGATACCATGTTTGCAAGTGAATTGGATTTCAGTGAGGGATAGCTGTGCAAAGTCACCAACTTCATTCTTTCCTCTAGAGCCCTCCAGAATGGTTGAATTATTTAACAACTCCACCAACAATGCATTAGTGTCCCAGTTTTCCCAGTCCCCTCCAACATTCATCATCATTTCCAAACATCTTAGCCAACTAATAGATGTGAAGTGGTATCTCAGAGTTGTCTTAACTTGCATTTCTCTGATCAGTAGTGATTCCAAACATTTTTCATATACTAAAATGGTTTTAATTTCTTTGTTTGAAAGTTGTCTATTCATATTCTTTGACCAATAAAAATTATATATTGCAAAATAGCATCATACATTGTAGGAGGAGAAGTGGTGGGGTAAAGGCAGGGGTATATGGTAAATGTAAAATGTATAGGACATATTTTTAAGTTTATAATTGATAATATTAACATTTTCTTCATCATTTCCTTAAGTCTAGACAATCAACAAAATAGTAAATTAAGTTCTGATTTGTGACTTTTGCTAATTTCCAAAGTACTCGCACTGAAAATTTGACAATCAACTCTCTGGAGTTGGTTTGTTCTGGCTTCATCATATCCTTGGGGAGAGCCTAGCTTTAGAAAAAGCATTAGCCATGCTGTAGTTAACCTTCTTCTCTATGCAAATGCCGTTCTGGTTTTCCAGCCCAAGTAGGAGGGGAGGAAACAGAGCCAAGCCAAGCTATAAAGGAAGGTCAATTCCATTGAGGGGAAAGTAAGGGTGTAGCCCAAGAGGAAGCCAACAGGATTCTCAGCTGATCAGATTCCTGCAATAGTTGAATTTAAACCCAAAATGATAAAAGGGAAAGATTAATCTGAAGACAAATAAATTTGTAAAAAGCAGGGAGTGGGGAAGGACGAGAAAATGAAACACGAACAGACTAACCCAGGTTGACTAAAGATGAATTGCCCCCCAAAACCGAGAAACAAAAAATAAGGTCCTGGACTCTGATTCATCTGGAAAGAAATAATTCAAGTCTGATGAACATTTGTTGAAGTATATTCCTTCAAGAAATTTTCCAGAGCTCAAGAACAAAAAGTTTAAGAGTGAGTGGATAAGAGTGGGTGAGCAATTTAGACCATCTTTAGCCTACCCGAAATCATTGTTAATCTTTCTTTCCTCCCTGTCCCATCTTGTCCTTCACCCCAAGGAATGGAGCCATGATCTATCTTTGCAGTTACCTCTTCTTCATTCCAACTATTATAGATAAATGAGATATGAATCACAAAGGGAAAATGAATGAAGGATTATTTGTTCTACAATATTGTTGATCCCCAAACTGTTTTTTAATATAATATGACCTTTTCTTTATTCAAGGTTTATAAACATTACCTCAAGTTAATTTGTGGGTAGAGAAATTTGTGGGTCCAAGAGCACAGTGGAGGATGAGGCCAGATGGAACTCAGTTGGGACATTTCACTAGGTTAGAAATGTCTGTTTTTAGGATAATGTTAAAATTAATATTGTTTTTGGAAAATTTGTGCCTGGAACAGAATATAGCATTAAAATTTTCTTTGATGCATCTCATACAAAATCTTTTAATAGTTGTCTCTATTACTTCACTTCTACTATAAACCAGAGGAATATTTTTACCAATTATTTTGCAAACATTTAAAGTAACTTTAGAAACCCATTTTTAAAAATATTTAAAAATGAGATCCTAATTTATCTTCCCCTTTAAAAACTTTAAATCAGCATGCCTTTTAAAAGAGTTAACTATTTACTAGTGGTTACTTTTTTCTGTACAAGAAATTAAAAGAATATTGATTAAGGCAGGTACTGACTATCTTGCACTTAGATTTAATATTCCATAGGAAGTTTTTATATTATGGGAAGAGAAACATAACACAGATCACAATTTGGAATCATAAGCATGAATTGTAAAAACCTTAATGTTTTAGTTCTCCATGGTGCAGAAGATAAAGCTCTGAACCTTGTATCCAGAAGACCCAAGTTCAAATATAACCTGAGACACCAAATGCATGATCCTGAGTAAATGACTTAATCTGGCACATAGTAAATGTTATATAAATGTCCGTTTTATAAATGTTGTTATTCCCAGAGCTCTTGGACTTCGGAGATCCTGGGTTGTTTATGTCAGGGCCTGATGGGAGGTGATATGCCCTTTCCTTCTCCAGCTTATTTTACAGATGAGGAAATTGAAGGTTAAATGACTTGCCCAGGATCACCCATCTAATAAGTGTCTGAGGCTGGATTTGAATTCAGATCTTCCTGGTTTCATATCCAGCACTTTATCTACTATACTACCTAGCTGCTCCTTTATGCCCCTTTACTATTTTTAAATATTGGGGCAAGCAGTAATTTGGACCAGCTATAGGACTTGGAATCAGGAAGACTTGAGTTCAAATTCTGTCTGAAACTCTTATTAGATATGTAACCTTAAGAAAATCTATTAACTTCTTTTTTTTTTAATTAAAACTTTTTTTTTTCAAAACATATGTATGGGTAATTCTTCAACAATGACCCTTACAAAGCTTTCTGTTACAAATTTTCCCCCCTTAGTCCCCACCCCTCCCCTAGATGGCAGGAAATTCACTACATTATTAACTTCTTGGTGGTTCAATTTTCCTCTATCTAAAATGAGAGGATTGAACTTGATCGCCCCTAAAAAATAACCTAAGGTATTCTTCCATGATTTTCCTCTGTAATGTTTTGCAAATTAGCTTGTTCTCTAAAGTAGTATTGTTCTTAGCTACTATTTTCTGTACTTGGCAAAGTGATTAAACTTTTGCTGCCTGATGGTGTTTTGGACTTTGCATTTTTTTGATGATTCAATAAATCAATCAAGTATTTTTTTAGAAATTAAAAAAGACATTATTTATAAGATTATTTTTTAATCTAAATTCTGAGTTCCAAATTATCTCCCTTCACTAGTCCCCCACCTTGAGAAGGAACTAAATATCGGTTATATACATGAAATCATGGAATATATATTTCCATTTTAGCCATATCATATCAAGCAAGAAATAGAAAGTAAAAAATACATACCTTAATTTGCAATTAGAGTTCATTAATTCTTTTCCTGGAGTTGGATAACATTTTTCCTCATGGATACTTTGGATTTATCTTGGATCATTGTATTGATCAGAATAGCCAAGTCTTTAGTAGTTAATCATCCTTATAATATTGCTGTTACTGTGTTTATTGTTCTCCTGGTTCTGTTCACTTTACTTTGTATGAGTTAACGTAAATCTTCCCAGGTTTTACTGAAATCATATTGCTGATCATTTCTTATAGTATCCTGGTATTTATGGATAATTATATACCACAACTTGTTCAGTCATTCCCCAATCAATGGGCATCCTCTAAATTTCCAATTTTTTGCTATCACAAAAAGAGTTGCTATAAATATTTTTGTACAAATGGGCCCTTTCCTCTTTTCTTTGATGTCTTTGAGGTATAGACTTAGCAGTGGTATTTGAGTCAAAGGATATGCAGTTTTATAGCTCTTTGGGCATATTTCCAAATGGGTTGGACCAGTTCACAAATCCATTAACAATTCATTAGTGTACTTATTTTCCCTCATCCCCTATAGCACTTTTCATTTCTCATAGATATAAGATGGTACCTCTGAGCTGTTTTAATTTGCGTGTCTCAAATTAGTAGTGATTTATATAATTTTTTAATTACTATAGATAATTTTTATTTATTCTTCTGAAAGCTGCCTGTTCATATCCTTTGACCATTTATCAATTGGAGAATAGCTTTTTTTAAAAATAAATTTCACTTAATTCCTTATATATATATATGAGAAATGAATGTCCCAAAGGGATCTTAAAAGAGGGAGAGGGAACCACATGTGCAAAAATGTTTGTGGTAGGGGCAGCTAGTTGGTGTAGTGGATAGAGCACCAGCCCTGAGGTCAGGAGGACCTGAAATCAAATCTGGTCTCAGACACTTAACACTTCATGGCTGTGTGATCCTGGGCAAGTCATTTAACCCCAATTGCCTCAACAACAACAAAATGTTTGTGGCAGCCCTTTTTGTAGTGGCAAGAAACTTGAAACAGCCATTCTTAGAGAATGGCTGAATAATTATGGTATATGAATGTTATAGAATATTTTTGTTCTATAAGAAATGCTCAGCCGGGTGTTTTAGAGTGGCCTGGAGAGACTTACATGAACTTATGCTAAGTGAAATGAGCAGAACCAGGAGATCATTATACATAGCAGCAACAAGATTATACAATTTTCAGTTCTGATGGACAATTTCCAACAATGAGATGATTGAGGTCAGTGCCATTGATCTTGTGATGAAGAGAGCCATCTATACCCAGAGAAAGGACTGTGGGTACTGAGTGTGGATCACAACACAGCATTTTTACTTTTTTTGTTGTTGTTTGCTTGCATTTTGTTTTCTTTCTCATTTTTTCCCCTTTTTGATCTGATTTTTCTTGTGCAGCATGATAATTGTATAAATATGTATACATATATTGGATTTAACATATATTTTAACATGTATAACATATTGGGCTACCTGCCATCTAGGGGAGAGGGTGGGGGAAAGAGGGGAAAATTTGGAACAAAGTTTTGCAAGGGTCAGTGTTGAAAAATTATCCATGCATATGTTTTGAAAATGAAAGGCTTAAAAAAAAAGAAATGAAGCCTTTATCAGAGAAACTTACTATAAAATATTTTGATTGTGTTTCATTGAATGAACAATGAACCTTTTAACAGTTAAAGATAGCATTAAACAGTGGTACTTTTTAACAAAAAGTAATTTCCTTGATTATCTCTTTTAATGAAAACTATTTTTTCTTTTGCTTTCTCTGAGATCATGATTGCTATCTTGGACTTTTTTTTTTTTTACTTCAGTTGAAGTATAATAGATTTTGCTCCAGTCCCACTGTATGTGTATGTTTCTTTCTGTTTCAAATGAGCAGAATCTATTATACTTGCTCTTATAAACAAAATTTTGTTCGATTCTGGTTTTTAACCCATTTCACTTTCTGCTTTTGTTTTGTGGGTGTTGCCATTCACATTTAGAATTATGATTTCTAACTATATATTTTCGTCCACCTTTTTTCCCCCTATTTATTTTTCTCTCTTTTTACTCTGTCCCTCTTCAAAAGTCAATCTTGCTTCTAGAAACTGCTTCTCTTAACCTGCCCTCTCTTTAATTAACTCCTCCTCAGTACATTCTTTTATCCTCTCCCTCCTACTTCCTTGTTGGGTAAGAGGTTTCTATACCCACCAGAGTGTGTATATATTCTTACCTCTTTGAAACAATTCCACAGATAATAAGGTTCGAGTTCTTCCTGCCACTCCCTCCATTTTCCCTTCCATTGTAAAAGGTAATAGCTGCCTAACTACATGCCATTTTTATGAGATTATTTCCCCCATTCTTCTTTACACTTTCACCTTCTCAGGGTTCATTTTTCTTTCTTACCCCTTCATTTTTTTTAGATCATTCCAAAAGAATTGAATCACACTCTTGCCCACTATCTATGAAGACTTCATTTAACTGCCCTAATAATGATAAATTCTAAGGAATTATAAATTTCATCTTCCTATATAGGAATGTAAATGGTTTAACCATATTAAGTCCCTTATGATTTCTCTTTCATGTTAATCTTTTTTATACTTCTCTTCAGTCTTGTTTTTGAATGTCAAATTTTCTGTTCACCTCTAAGCTTTTCATTAGAAATGTTTAAGTCTTCTATTTCATTAAGTATATTTACCCCAAAAGGATTATACTCACTTTCTGGGTAAATTATTCTTGGTTGTAGCAGCTTCTTTAATGTAGAAGCTGCTAAATTTTGTGTTTGTGGTTCCACAATATTTGAATTTTCTTTTCTACTGCTTGCAATATTTTCTCCTTGACCTGGGAGCTCTGGTATTTGGCTATAATGTTCTAGGGCGTTTTCATTTTGGAATCTCTTTCAGGAGGTGATCAGTGAATTCTTTCAATTTGTATTTTATCCTTTAGAATGTCTAAGTTCTTTTTTTTTTTAAATCATGACATTTAGGTAGCCCCATAATTCCTAAATTATTTTTCCTCAATTTATTTTTCAAATCAGTTGTTTTTCATGTTTTCTTCTATTTCTTTTTTTCATTCTTTTGGTTTTATCTTATTGTTTCTTTTGTCTCATGGAGTAATTATCTTTTTCCAATTCTAATTTTTGAGTCATTAATTTCATTAGTGAGTTTAGGGATTTCTTTTTCCATGTGGATCATTCTGCTTTTTAAAAGGAATTCTTTTCTTCAATGTTTTTTTTTTTTACCTCCTTTTCCATTGAATCCATTCTTTTTAGGAAATTCTTTTCTTCAATGAATCTTTGTGTTTCTTTTACTGTTTGGCTAATTCTGTTTTTTAAAGATATTATTTTCTCTCTTCTTCTCTTCCCTCTTACTGTTTGTGTGTGTGTGTGCGCGCGCGCGCCTCTTTAACTAAGCTGGCAATTCTCTTTTCTCATTTCTTTTTTGCTTTTATTTCTTTCCCCAAATATTCTCCCATCACTCATCTTTTTCTTTAACTGTTCTGGGCATTCTTTTTAGGCTTGTGTCTATTTAGTATTTTTTCTTTGAGGCTATGCTTGTAGATGTTTTTCACTTTATTGTCTTGAGTTTGTTTTGGTCTTTCCTGCCACTATACTAACTTTTTATGGTCAGGCTCTTTTTTGTTGTTTGTTCATTTTCCCAGCATTTATAGCAGCTAGGTGGTACAGTGGTTAGCGCACCAGCCCTGAAGTCAGGAGAACCTGAGTTCAAATCTGGCCTCAGACACTTAACACTTCCTAGCTGTGTGTCTCTGGACAAGTCACTTAACCTCCAATTGCCTGAGCAAAAAAAAAAAGAAGAAGAAGAAATATTTTCCCAGCATATTTCTATACTTTGAACTTTATTTTAAAGTTGGTCTCTACTAACTTCAGGGTGATAAGGCACTGTCCCAAATGTCAGACTTTTTCATGCTGCTATTTTCAGAGTTAGTTCTAAGAATCTGCAGGTTTTTAGTACTGCTAAGGTGATATCATTCTGGGGAGAGTGTAGTTACTCTTCTGGTTTTTGCACTATTCTTTACCAAGAAAGGGCCTCTGCTTCCCTGAAATGACAAGTGCTTGTATGCTTCTCTGCCCTATTACTGCAACCAGGGTCTTTTTTATCCTGCAGCCAGAAATGATGGTTGTTGTTTTTAATTATCTTTGGATTCATGATTAAATCACCTAGGCTAATTTCTTTCTTTTTTTTCTTTTCTAAGGAGACTCTGTTAACTGTTTACTTGTAACTTTGCTGCATCCTTAATTGCTTCTTTATACTTTTAATCTAGAGATTGTGTTTTAATAGATCATTTTTAACCTGTTCCTTTAACAACTCTGGAGAGATGGAATCACATCTCTGCTTTCCAAATTCTATGTCAGTTCTATGGGTCATTTGCCCTTTTCAAGGGACAAGTTAATTTTGAAATAAAAAGATCTAAATAAAATAAATGTTTATTTATTTTAAATAAATTTATTTCAAATAAAAACATGCATTTTAAGGTTTGGAAAGTACATTACAAATATTATTTCATTTTATCCCTACAACAACCCTAAAAGATAGATACTAATATTATCATTTCAATTTTACAGATTTGGAAACTAGGGCAAACAAGTAAAAGTGACTTGTCTAAAAGGTCACACAGAGAGTAAGTGTTTGAGATCAGATTTGAACCAGGTCTTCCAGATTTCAAATGCACAGCTTAATCTATTGTACCACCTATGCAGTCAGATGATTTTTCTCCGTTCTCTTTGAACCTGAAGGAATAAGAAAGAAAACTATTGGACTCCCCTCCCATCAATTCCAAATAACCAGAAGGCAGCAAAGTTGTTTTTGTGAATTGAGAAAATAAAAACAGAGGGATGAAGAAGAGACCTGAAGTCACCTAAAGAAAGAATTAAAATCTAAACAAGAAGGGACTGAATTCAAAGGGTTTGTTGTTACTCAGTTGTGTCTGACTCTGTGACACCATTTGAGGTTTTCTTGGCAAAGATACTGGAGTGATTTGCCATTTTTTTTTCCAGCTCACAAGAATGTCATAAAAGTGACTTGCCCAAGGTCACACAGCTAATACAAATTTGAAGCCAGATTTGAATTCAGGAAGAGGAAAACTTCTTGAAAGCAGAAATTCTCTTATTTTTGCCTTTGTATTGACAACATCTAGCTTAATGCTTTGTATATGGTAGACACTTAACAAATGTTTATTGAATCATTTATTGAACTGTTGAAATCACTTTCACCACCACTAATGTGATTCTGGGAAAGACACAAACTTATTTTCATTGAACCACAACAAGACTGATGGAATTCTCTGAGGCTCCAGAGTCTCTCAAAGCCTGACTCTGGAAAGTATGCTTGTTGAATAATCACAAACTGGAGGATCAGGCATAAACTCTATAGGTGGGTGAAAGAACCAGGAAAAATTACTTTCCTAGTGATTTTCCATATAGCTAAGCCAATCTAATTATCTCATTTTAGGCATTGGCTATGGCTGTTAACAGGAGAGGTAGAAAGGGGCCTTCATCTATCAGGCTCAATCTGTGCCTCACTTTTGGGGTCAGATCTTTATTGATATATAGATTTTTTTCTAGTGAATATGGGGAGTACTTGAATCTGAGAGAACCTGGGAGTAGGTTACTGAATAGCAAGCATGGAATGGATAGAAGATCAAATGCACTTATATTTGGATGCATCAGTTTATATTTCAGTTTAATTTATATTCTAAAGCAGCTGTGGACTTGTACTGAACCATGTTCACATTGTGAAGATCCTTAAAAGTTGTGCTTTACTAATGTAAATTTAAGACCCATTAAGAGAGTAAGTATTTATGCCTGGGAAGCTGAGAGAGTACCTTTGTACTGTGTCCTGCATAGACCACATCAAGAGTATTGACAACAAAGGTACAGTTTTGAAGAAGACTTACATTCGTCAGAAATCCTGAGATTTAGGGAACTAAAAGAACTGGTGGATTTCTGGAGATTCAAAGACTTGGAGTTCAAAGAATGCTCCCTGTGTGGAATTCCTTTAGGATATTCTGCCTCTTCCTCTGTTTTGGGATAAAACTATTGACTTAGCACTAAGTGCTACATGCAATATGGTTTGGAAGACTGAAATACTGGTTAATAAAAGCTCTATTGGATTTGGAATTACAGATATACCTCATTTTATTGTTTTGTAGTTATTACCTTTTTTTTTTTTTTTACAAGTTGAAGGTTTGTGGCAATCTGTTAAGCAAGTTCATTGGTGCCATTTTTTCAAAAGCATGTGTTTATATCATGTCTCTGTGTCACATTTTGGCAATTGTTGCAACATTTTAAACTTTTTCATTATTATATCTGTTACAGTGATCTGTGATGAATAATTATTTTTGATATTACTATTGGAATTGTTTTGGAGCATCATAAATCATGCATATATAAAATGGCAAACAATTTATAAATCTTATATATGTTCTAACAGCTCTACCAACTAGCCATTCCCCATTTCTCTCCCACTCTTCTGGTGCCTCTATTCTCTGAGAAACCAGAACACTGAAGAATATTATATACACTTATTTTCTATATTAAAAGAAGTTCTGCTGCCAAACAGCACCATATGCTAAGAGAAATCTTTCATGAAAGGAAGTGCCAATTGATGTGGCAAACTTCATTGTTTCATTTTAAGAAATTTCTAGGGGCAGCTAGGTGGTGCAGTGGATAGAGCACCAGCCCTGAAGTCTGGAGGACCTGAGTTCAAATCTGGTCTCAGACACTTAACATTTCCTAGCTGTGTGACCCTGGGTAAGTCACTTGACCCCAATGGCATCAGCAAAAAAAAAAAAAAAAAAAATTCCATAGCCAACCCAGTTCTCTATAACTAATACCCTGATCAGTTAGCAGCCATCTACATCAAGGTAAGACCCTTTGTAAGCAAAAAGATTATGATTCTCTGAAGGCTCAGATGATTAACATTTTTTTGCAACAAAATATTTTAAAATTAAGATGTATATATATATATTCTTTAACCCTGTTTGCTTCAGGTTCCTCATGTATAAAATAAATGGAGAAGGAAATGGCAAAGTACTTTAGTACCTTTGCCAAGAAAACTACAAATGGGGTCACAAAAAATTGGAGATGACTGAAACTACTAAGCAACCACAAAGCGAAGGGACTGAAATAGAGAGAAAAGAGATGGAAAAAAAGAAAGAGGCTCAGTAGATTCTTCTGGCAGCTCAGTAGATTTTTTTCAGTGCTACATTTGAATTGGAAAGATCTGAGTTCAAATCCTTCCTCAGATACTCTCATTAACTGTATGACTATGTCACTTTACACTTTTTCTATACTTGTTTCTTAATCTGTAAAATCAGAAGAATAACAGCACCTACCGTGCAGAGCTGTTGGGAGGGTAACAGGTGAAATGTACTTTGCAAATTTTAAAATGCTTTAAAAATGTTAGCTCTTATCATTATGATTATTATTGTTATTATTTATCCTTTAAAACTTCTAAGACTCTGCTCTGATAAAAATAGCCATAGTGTCCCTTTGGAATTCAATAACAGCAGAAATTAAAATATGACTATGAAAGTTGACTGAAGTGAAATCAAGGGCCAAAGGCTCACAACCCCTTGTCTACATGACATCTTCTTGGTTTGCTGATGAAAGTGTTCCATGAAATGTGATCAAAAGTCTTCCAAGAGGGGGCGGAGCCAAGATGGCGGAGTGAAAAGGTGACTTTCTGCCTCTCCTCCGATCTTCTCTCAAATCAACAATAAAATAAGCCTCTG
Organism: Myrmecobius fasciatus; assembly: GCA_023553655.1. Lineage (NCBI taxonomy): Eukaryota > Metazoa > Chordata > Mammalia > Dasyuromorphia > Myrmecobiidae > Myrmecobius > Myrmecobius fasciatus. The sequence goes on along the minus strand of JAJPUD010001628.1, from coordinate 1,015 downwards.
AACTGATCTTCAAGTCAACGAACTCAGAAATATTTGGGCACGGCTCTCTGGAGAACTTCATATCAGGTTAGTCGGACTCGGACAGAGAGATAAATAGACGACAACTGTGCAGGCCGGAAGTGAGGGTGGGACTCAGCTCGGCTCACCGTGGAAGAAATTCCAAACTCCAAACTCCAAATTCCAAACACCTGGAGTTTATCTGAGGCACTCGGGACAGTCTGCCCTGATTGGGGGCAGGTGTTCTGGCAGACTTGCCTTGTTTAAGGAGTAATTCGGGCTTAGTCCTAGCCCCCACCAGCCCAGCACCTTAAGTCAACTCGCCGAAGTGCCCCAGGGCAAAGCGTCTTCAGCCGAGGTTTTTTTTTTTTTTTTTTTTTTTCCCCTACCTTAAAGAGATATCCACTCTGTCTAAAAAAAAAAATGAAGAAGCAAAAGAGAGCTCTCACCATAGACAGCTTTTATCAAGGCAAAGAAACGACCTCAGATACAGAGGTTTCTTTAGACAAAAATCCAGAAAAAAACAGCAACGACCATCACTGGTCCCCATTTCAAAAGGCCTTTCTGGAAGATTGCATAAAGAACCTCAAAAGAGAGCTGGAGGATAAATGGGAAAATAAATTGAAATCAGTGCAAGAAGGATACAGTATCTTGCAAGAAGGATATGATGCTCTGCAAAAGAGATATGAAAAAGACACCAATTTATTAAAAAATAAAATTAGTGAAGTGGAAAAAGAGTGCAGTGAACAAATTGGCCAGTTACAAAAGGAACTTAAAAAGGTAACTGAAGAAAACAACACTTTAAAAATAAGAATTGAACAAATGCAAGTGAATGACTCACTAAGACTTGAAGAATCAGTCAAACAAAAACAAAAAAATGAAAAATTAGAAGAAAATATGAAATATCTCCTAGGAAAAACAACTGACTTAGAAAATAGATCTAGGAGAGACAATCTAAGGATTATTGGACTTCCTGAAAGCCATGATCAAAAAAAGAATCTGGACACTATCTTCCAGG
>JAJPUD010001627.1:398626-409381 GCA_023553655.1 Myrmecobius fasciatus | reverse complement strand
GAGGGCTTCTTGCACTGACTTCAGTTTATTTTCCCATTTATCCTCCAGCTTTCTTTTGAGATTCTGTATGCAATCTTCCAGAAAGGCCTTTTGAAAAGGGGACCAGTGATGGTCCTTAATAACATCCTCTGAAGTTTTTCTAAAGGAACCTCAGGATCTGGGGTCAACCCTTCTCTATCTCGATAAAAGCTGTCTATGGTGAGAGCTCTCATTTGCTTCTTCATTTTTTTTTTTTTAGACAGCGTGTATATCTCTTTAAGGTTTGGAAAAAAACGCTAAAGCTCTTTGCCCTGGGGCAATTTGGCGAATTAATTTAAGGTGCTGGGCCCGTGGGGGCTAGGACTAAGTCCGAATTACTCCTTAAACAAGGCAAGTCTGCTAGAACACCTGCCCCCAATTCAGGCAGAGTGTCCCGAGTGCCTCAGATAAACTCCAGGTGTTTGGAGTTTTGAGTTTGGAGTTTTTACCATAATGAGCTGAACTGAGTCCCACCCTCACTTCCGGCCTACACCAGTCTTTATCCCTCTGTCCGAGTTAGACAAACCTGATGTGAAGTTCTTCAGAGATATCAGCAAGCAGTATCCAAGTATTTCTGAATTCGTTGACATGAAGATCAGTTCAGAGGCTTATTTTATTGTTGATTTGAAAGAAGATCGGAGGAGACGCAGAGAGTCACGTTTTCACTCCACCTTCTTGGCTCCGCCCCCCAGGAAATTCTTGAAATATTTAAAGTTAAATTGATCAGAGTCCCACAGCCAATGTCACTGTTGGGAATTTCAAGTCAGGTTTTCCCGATTATAAGCCTAGTACTAAGTCCCAAATGATTAAAGAACACACCATTTTAATCAGGTTTATAATAACCTGGTATAGAAGTATTCCTTTCTAATTTTTTTAATGTCCCATTTCTGGGGAGTTGTACCTAAAAATGTCCTCATTTTATCCCATCAAAAACTACGAATGCTGATAACCCTTTTAAACTTTTGCGTATTCAGTTAGATGACTTAGTTATCCTATTTCTTATGATACTCTCATGAAATATTAAGCTTCTGTGTGATTTTCTACTTTATTATTGCATGTTGATAATGCCTTTATAATCTTCTGTTAATACAATACCATGTAAAATGTACTTATGAGCTTTCTTTGTGTATATTCCCAGAACATTTTGCAAAATCAATCTTTTGAACTATTACAAGCATAAAACCAATAAAGTGTCTTTAATCTGAACTTTAGAACCTCAGGTAGGTTCTCTTTTTCTCTGGTTCTTGTTCTTTGTTTTTTGTTTGTTTTTTGCAAGCACCCATATGTAAACTCTTGAAATTAGAGCTCTAAGGAATTCATTCAGCATGCAAAATAGAAAAAATCCCACTGTTGACTTTACCAGATTGAAAATAACACAGGCATATATTAGATTATCCCAGAGTCAAATGGCAAGTAGGACAGGAAGCTCTTTTGTTATGTTGTGGTCCACATTTCACATCCCTCTCTCTGGGTGTATGTATATGGCTTTCTTCAGTGAACAATTGGAGCTGGTTTGAAACATTTCATTGTGGAAGAGAGCCATGTCCATCAGAATTGATCGTCATATAGTATTGTTGTTGCCGTATATAATGATCTCCTGGTTCTGCTCATTTCAGTCAGCATCAATTTATGCAAGTCTCTCCAGGCCTCTCTGAAATCATCCTGCTGGTCATATCTTACAGAAAAATAATATTCCATGATATTCATATACCATAATTTATTCAGCCGTTCTCCAATTGATGGGAATCCATTCAGTTTCCAGTTTCTAGCCACTACAAAAAAGGGCTGCTACAAACATTTTTGCACATGTGGGTCATTTTCCTTCCTTTAACAACTCTTTGGGATATAGGCCCAATAGAAACACTAGTGGGTCAAAGGGTATGCACAGTTTGATAACTTTTTGAGCATAGTTCCAAATTGCTCTCCAGAATGGTTGAATCCATTCACAATTCCACCAACAATATATCAGTGCCCTAATTTTCCCAAATCCACTCCAACATTTGTCATTATCTTTTCTTGTCATCTTAGCAAATCTGACAGGTGTGTAGTGGTATCTCAGAGTTGTCTTAATTTGCATTTCTCTGATCAATAGTTATTTGGAGCATCTTTTCATATCACTAGAAATAGTCTTAATTTCATCATCTGAAAATTGTTCATATCCTTTGACCATTTATTAACTGGAGAGTGGCTTGAAATCTTATAAATATGAGACAATTCTTTATATATTTTAGAAATGAGGCCTTTATTAGAACCATTAAATGTAAAGATGATTTCCCAATTTAATGCTTCCCTCCTAATCTTGTCTGCATTAGTTTTGTTTGTACAAAACTTTTTAACTTAATATAATCAAAATTATCTATCTGGTATTCAATTAAGAGTTCCACAAGTCTGAGAGGTAAACTATCCTATGTTTCTCTAATTTGCTTATAATATCACTGTTTATATCTAAATCATGAACCCATTTAGATCTTATCTTGGTATGTGGTGTTACTTGTGGGTCAAGCACTAATTACTTCCATACTAGTTTTCAATTTTCCCAGCAGTTTTTGTTGAATAGTGAGTGCTTATCCCAAAAGCTGGTCTCTTTGGGTTTATCAAACACTAGATTGTTATAGTTATTGCTTAGTTTGTCCTGTGATCCTGTCCTATTCCACTGATCAACTACTCTATTTTTTAACCAGTACCAAATGGTTTTGATGACCACTGCTTTATAATATAGTTTTAGATCTGGTACAGCAGGGCCACCTTCATCTGCCTTTTTTTTTCATTAATTCCCTTGAAATTCTTTAACTTTTGTTCTTCCAAATGAACATTGCTACTATTTTTTCTAGATCTGTAAAATAATTTCTTGGGAGTTTGATTGGTATGGCACTAAATAAGTAAATTAGTTTGGGTATTGTTATCATTTTTATTATATTTGCTTGGCCTACTCATGAGACTTAATGTTTTTCCAACTAATTAGGTCTGACTTTATTTGTGTGGAAAGTATTTTGTAGTTTAGTTCGTATAGTTTCTGGCTTTTTCTTGGCAGATAGATTCCCAAATATTTTATATTATCAACAGTTATTTTGAATGGAATTTCTTTTTGTATCTCTTGCTGGTAAACTTTGTTGGTAATATATAAAAATACTGATGATTTATGTGGATTTATTTTGTATCCTGCAAATTTATTAAAGTTCTAAATTGTTTCCAGTAGTTTTTTTGTTGCGTCTCTAGGGTTCTCTAAGTATACCATCATGTCATCTGCAAAGACTGATAATTTGGTTTCTTCATTAACTACTCTAATTCCTTTAATCTCTTTTTCTTCTCTTACTGCCAAAGCTAACATTTCTAATAAATATTAAATAGTAATGGTGATAGTGGGCAGCCTTGTTTCACTCCTGATCTTATTGGGAATGGTTCTAGTTTGTCCCCATTTACAAATAATGCTTGCTGATGGTTTTAAATAGATGCTACTGATCATTTTAAGGAAAAGCACATTTATTCCTGTACTCTCTAGTGTTTTTAATAGGAATGGTGTTGGATTTTATCAAAAGCTTTTTCTGCATGTATTGAGATAATCATATAATTTTTGTTAGTTTGACTATTAATATAATTGATTATGCTGATAGTTTTCCTAATATTGAACCAGCCCTGCATTCCTAGTATAAATTCTACTTGGTCATAGTGTTTTATCCTAGGGATGATTTTCTGTAATCTCATTGCTCATATCTTATTTAAGATTTTTGCATTCATATTCATTAGGGAAATTGGTCTATAGTTTTTGTTTTTTTTTTTTCTCTGTTTCCACCCTACCTGTTTTAGCTATCAGCACCATATCTGTATCATAAAAGGAATTTGGTAGTACACCTTCTTTCCCTATTTTTTCAAATAGTTTATATAGTATTGGAATTAATTGTTCTTTGAAGGTTTGGTAGAATTCACATGTAAATCAATCTGGCCCTGGAGAATTTTTCTTAGGGAGTTGATTAATAGCTTGTTCTATTTCTTTTTTCTAAAATGGGGCTATTTAAATAATTTATTTCCTCTTCTGTTAACCTGGGCAATCTATATTTTTGTAGATATTCCTCCATTTCATTTAGATTATCAAATTTATTGGCATGAAGTTGGGCAAAGAAACTCCTAAATATTGCTCTAATTTCCTCTTCATTGGTGGAAAATTCTCCTTTATCATTTTTGAAACTAACAATTTTTTGTTAGTTTCTTTCCTTTTTCTAATCAAATTAACTAAAGGCTTATCTTTTTCCCAGTATGATAGCCTTTCCACGTCTAGTTTCTTTTTCATATTATCAAAGTAAAATGAAATTATACCCCCATTCTTTAAGTATAACCATAAGAGAAATATAGTTTTCAAGAGTTCTTTCCTCTTTACCTTTTTATGCTTCTCTTGAGTTTTGTGTTTGGAGGTCAAATTTTTTGTTCAGATCTGGTCTTTTCATTAGAAATAGGTGAAATTCATCTATATCATTAATATCCATCTTCTTCCCTGGAAGATAATGCTCATTCTAGCTGGATAGCTTATTCTTGTCTGTAATCCAAGTTCCTTTGCCTTTTGGAATATCTGATTCTAGGCTCTTTGATCCTTTAATGTGGAAGCTGACAGATCTTGGGTGATTTTAATTACAGTTCCTTGGTATTTGAATTGTTTCTTTATAGCTGCTTGCAATATCTTTTCCTTGGTGCAATAGTTTTGAAACTTAGCCATGACATTCCTTGGGGGTTTAATTTTGGGGTCTCTTTCTGGAGGTGATCAGTGAATTCTTTAGATGACGATCTTCACTCCGCCATCTTGGCTCCATCCCTCAAATAGCAACTTTCTTTTAACTATCAAAACTGCCATAATTGAATGTCACACATTGGTAGAGATCCTATAAATCTGCAATAAATCTGCAAGGATAATTACAATATAGTCAAAGTTTACTTTCATGAAATGTCTCACTTTTAAATGAGAAAATGTGCGTGAAAATCTATACACAGTATGAAAAAAAATGTATATTAAAGTGTGAATGATGAGCCACTATACAAATGCTCCTCACATCTGTGTTTAGCAATATATGTTAATCTTCACAATATTGATAGCATTTCACATGTCTATAATGATTTAGTTTCCAAAGTGCTTTCATTTATATCATTTCAAGATCTAGCTTACTATATGACCTTAGCAAAATCATTTAGCCTTCTTGGTCCTTCAATTTCCACATTTCCAATATGAGTATAGCACCTCCCCTACCTACTTCACGGGATTAAAGTAAATGATGGATTTGAAGACACTTTGATGCTCAGGCAGCACCTAGTAAATTAAAGTAGATTGAGAGGAATTGTCTACAAGGCAGTAATAGATGACTTGAAGTTTTTAAAAATGAGACAACAAGATAGTCTTCAATGGTTCCAAAGAAACTATTACAGTTGTTTTGGCTCCCTTCTAAGTTCACTCAACAGACTGTAATTGCCCTACAGGGTGAGTATTATGAAATCAATGTGGCATGCCTATTTCACAGCTGGGGCCATCTTTGTGGCAAATGAGACAGCAATAATAACATAGCTAAGACCTAGTATTACCCCAACCTCCTTTTTTTAAGCCTTGAACTGCCATATACTGGGATTCTTTCAATAATATTAAGAGAGTTATAACTTCAATGGTTTCAGAAATAGTTTGATAATTCAAAAAAGAATCATTGATATCCAGACTATCTTTGGCTCAACCTAATTTTTTTTAAGCCAAGAGCTCTCTACAGGCAAGTACCATGCTCCTGACCTTTTCAAAGGTGACTCATTGAAATAGCATTTGCATTATCTAACAACTCATCCATCTGCTCTATTAATCTGACCTGATGGATCATTTTCAATATTCCTTTACCTAGATTATGAAGCCTGACAATCCATTAAGCACTCCTAATTGAAAATTATCTTGTACCTTAAAAATGATAAAATATTGTATTTATTTCCATTGTAGTAATCAAACTGAATTCTTAACAAGATAATTCTTTTTTATCTATGTTCTCCTCTTCCTCCTTCTCTCTCTCTGACTCTTTCCTCCCTTTTCCTATTCTCTTTCTCTTTCCTTTCTCAGTCTCTCTCTTCTTTTTATCTCTCCATTTAGTTATTTCCCTTTGTCTTCCTTCTTTGTCTCTTACTCTTGTATCTGTCTTCTCTTTATCTTTACCTCTTTCATTCTCTCTTCTCCTTCTCTTTTTAATCTCTTCTTTTTTTCTAATAGTAGGAGTTATTTAAGCCACTTTGTTATGGTTTGCATTGCCCAAAAATGGTAACCATTTAGTAGGTCAGAAAAATCACCTGTGATAGGACTGAATGATAACTTTAGAAATTGATAAGAAAAATTGATTATGATTATTTCACTATGTGGAAGGGACATCAATGGTCCATATACTTCTTTATATAAATTCCCAGACCTAAGCCAATGAACTCATTTAATCTGGAATATACCAACTTTATTTTCTTATAAAGTGGGTCAATGTGGTAAGAATCTTTTTTTCTTGGCACTGGAGCAATATGGAAGAAGGAGGAGTTCTAGGGAAGTACTGGACAATTCTGATAATTTCCCCAGTGATGCAAAAGTAGATATAACTTTTTTAACCTCATTTTTATGTTTCATGTCTCAAAGCAATTTTTTTCTTTGATGCCACTTTGTTTAAACTTGATTCCTTAACCCTCATAAAGCACTATACAAATATAGACTATTATTATTGTTACTATCTAGATATATTTACAGGGTATACATAATTTATGTTTCTATTGTTCTCTTGACATTAAAAAGTTATTTGTTATACATTTTTATTTAATGTGACATTTTATGAATCAAATGTATTATTTCCTTTTACCCTCACCAAATTACATTGTTTATTTAACTGACAGTTTATGTTGACAGATGATGACTCAGTATTATTTTACTCTGAAGATGTAGGCCCTGGTGAGTCCTATATTCAGTCTGAAGATTTTCTTACACAATGGTCAGAAGCTCAAGTTACTGCCATATTCTCTATAGTTCTCAGAATCAACAGTCTTCTGCTCCTTCACTCTGTCTTCAGGGTTGTCAAGGAGTGTGTGGTTTTGTGTATTGAACCAATCTAAAATTAGCTTATTGAAGAACTTCATTTCTTTCTTGAATGTAATGCCTTCAGGGATCCTTAGTCATATGAGTTTGGCATAATAATATTGGTCCCTCCATAGAAGAAAAAAGACATGCTTGGATAGTGTATGTGGTGATTTTTTTATTCTTTAAAAAAAAAGTGTCAATAAGTAAACAAACAGACACAATAGCTAAATCATATGCATAATAAAACAATAACACATCTACCAAGGATCTAGGAACCTGCTAATTTACAAAATGCTGGAAATCCCTTACATGTTATAAAGGCTGCCTTAAAACCAGAAATTCTAGGAAAGACATGGTTTGAATCTCTTCATCCTCATAGTTGCTCTCCTACAAACAAGCAAAAGGGGGCTACCCAATATCAACTCCCACTCCTAGTAAAATTTTTCTATTAAATGTAGAGGAAGAAACTCAAGAGGAATTTTGAACCTGAAACTCATAGAACCAGGAATAGAATTGAGACCTAGGTAGATTCAGGAGAAGATTAAACTTCCCACACGTGATCTTCTTGGCTTACTTTATCTTGTTCTGAAAAAGATATCCAAGTTTACCTGGTTACAGCTATCCCTTCACAGAGCATAGACTAATTAACAGTTCCAGCATAGAGATATTGACCTTCAGCATTAAGAGTCCTGAAATCAGGGCAGGTAGGTGGTACAGTGGATATAGCACCAACCCTGAAGTCAGGAGGACCTGAGTTCAAATATGGCCTCAGACACTTAACACTTTATTGCTGTGTGACCCTGGGAAAGTTACTTAACCCCAATTGCCTCAGCAAAAAAACAAACAAACAAAAAAAGTCCCAAAGTCTATTTTTTTTCTTCAATCTTAAGTACAACATTTTTATATTCTGTCTTCCAGGAGGAGTTCTTAAAATATATTCTTCTCTTGTTCCTAGCCCAATGCCTCCCCAGCCTCACCCCAAGGAGACAACTATAAGGTAAGGAGAATGGTAGAGTTGAGTCACAGTATGCTTGACCCTAGATAATCAGACCAATATGAAATCAGAATGCTCTGCTTCAGGCCATACACAAATAGTTTCTATGAACATTTAGTGTAGCTTCTCTAATTTTTGTATATCTCATATTTCTTCTGGGCTAATTCAATTCTGCTTTGCTCAAAGAGCACAGCACCTCCTCTGATGAAGGCTTGCCATGCTAGGTAGTCCTTTGTCAATGTCTCCATGTCATATAATTGATTCTAAAGTTCTTAAGAGAGTCTTTGAGAGTGTCCTTGTATCACTTTTTTCAATCACCTTGTGAGCACTTGCCCTGTGTTCCATCCATAAACCCTTAACGCTATTTAAATTTTTATCTTTGTATTCCTAGAGACCACCACACTGTAGTCAATATATGCTTTTTGAATTTAATTAAATACTGTATAATGGTAATTAATATCATCATCATCATCTACTTCATCTGGTTCTCATTTTTTGATAGACCAAATTGAAATATTCTTGGGATTATTACACAGGTAGATAAAATAATTGCTGTGCGTGGTTAAGTAAGTATTAGGCTAGAAACTCATCCTTTGTAGGCTCAAAGTAAACATCACATCTTCACACAACTATGAGATAAACCTCATTCTATATGAATTCTACATGAATTGTATCTTCTCTGCAAGGTGTCTATAATTTTAAAATGTTTCATTCCAAGTATCTTGAGGTATTTAGTATGGTGGCCTTCATTTAAAATTTTTCTTCTTAATTTTTCATTGATTGATGTTATATATGAATCATTGTGGGTAACAGTTCAGTCTATGATAATGGTCCAGTTCCAATACTGTTTATAGGTTGTATTCTTCAGGGCATTTTGAAATCTGTTTTTGTACTGTAATCTGGCTCCCATTACATCAGAGTGGGGGAAGAGCAATACTGTACTTGTGCTGCTTACAGAAGTAGATGGAGAGAATTGAAAGAAAGAATGATAAAAATATTATTGTGTACATACATAATGAGACTGATTGAGTGGATCCAAGAGACTATTAACAAAAGATAGATGAGTAGAAGACAATTCATGGGTGTGATATAGTGAGTGAAAGACTCTGAAGTGGCAGAAATATATGGAAAGTTGATACCATTATATGCCTAGACTTCTTTGAAATTCCAGAGACTACTAAGAATAGACTTCCTTCAAGTTATTTGTTCTATTTCCCACTTTGAGATGAAATTTTATCTCACTCCCAGATGAAAAGCTCATTTACTCTCACAAATTCTTTTGTATATTCTAGTCAATACAACTTCTCCAATTTCTGTTTACTGTTTCATTTAGATAAAAGGGTTTAATTGATACCTTTTTTGTGATTTTTTGTAACCAACTTTTGATAAGCACCTAAATTCACAAGTACAAGCTAACGGCTATCCTCCCCCTCAAAATGATTAGGGAAGCAGATTTTGTTCTGACCTTACTCAGAGCTAGAAGAAATAATAATAACCAGTATTTATAAAATATTAAGAACAGTAATTACTTATATACATAATTTCATTTGATCTTCAAACATTATAAGGTATAAGTTACAGATCTTTTTTATCCTAAGCTTCATTTTTGCAAAAAGGGAAATGGATTTCAAGAAAAATTATATGACTTGCTTATGGCTTGTATACGTCACTTGTTAAATGCCCCACATCTACTATAACAAAATTACTATTAGAATGTTAGAATCAAGATTCAAACCTAAGGTTCTTCTTAGACAAAGTCTAGCACTCTTCATTATATCCCAATGTCTATCAAGATAAAGTAATATGAGCTGGAATGCTTGGCTCTGAAGATCTAGTAAGATTTAAGCTAGACACCAAAAATTACTGAATTAGTTTTTAAAGCAGGAGGATAGAAGGCAAATTACCAGATGAGAGAAAATTATATGCAAAAACATGTAAATAGGAAATAGTGTAGCATGTAATCTGGAAAGTAAAGAGACCCTTCTGGTTGGAATAAAGGGTTGGACTAGAGAGAAGAGGGAAATGGAGTTGGGGAGAGAATAAAGCTAAATTCTGCAGATTTTCACAAAAAGTATATAGAAATTTGATTAGATGTTTAAGGTAGTAGGAAGAATATTTTAGCAAAGTAGTGGTATAACAAAAAAGGCATTTTATAATAATACTATTGGCAGGAGTATAAAGGTTAAATTGGGACATCACCTAAGTGACTTTAATGATAATTTTTTAAAATATACTTTTTTTTAAATTTCATGATAAAATTTGCAAGCAGGTTCTCAGGAGCAATTAACAGTATTATGTATAGGAAAATAAACATAATAGTTTTACTGTGTTCTGATCAGGTCAAATCTCATCTGAAGAACTATAGTTCTAGGCAATTCATTTTAAAGAGAGACACTGATAAACTAGATGAAACAGAAGAGAGCAACCAAGATGATGCAGGGGTTTGAAATTATTCTATATTATAATCAGTTGAAGTAAATAACAATGTTTATCCTGGGCTGGAGAAGATTTATGAAGGAACATTATTGTACTTTTCATAGATTTGAAGGGTTGTCATGTGCAAGAGGTTTTAAAGTTGTTCATTTTGGCTTCAGGGGGCAAAAGTAGAACCAGTGGGGGAAGTTGCAGACAAGCAGATTTCAGCTCAATATGAAGAAAACCTTTTGAATGACTGAAGCTGTCCAAAATT
>JAJPUD010001627.1:362072-398616 GCA_023553655.1 Myrmecobius fasciatus | reverse complement strand
TTCTGTGAGTGAGTAGATAGAAAGATCAGATGAATCTTAGATATGCTTTGTTTAAGATGGGAGAAGAATAACAAAATAAAAGTATTTGGTACAGAATTAGAGATAGGAGATTGGAGTTTGGGTCAGGATTAGAAATGCATATATAAGAATCATCTAAATAGAATAGATAGGTGACACCACAAGAATGAATCTTCTTTTCTAAGAAAGTCTGAGAAGAGAGGAGTAGAATATCTAATACTGAGCTTTAGGGAGTCTCCAAGTCTTGCAATGGGAGAATAAAGTGAAACAAACAAAGAAAACAGAGAAATGGCAGTTAGAGAAAGTTTCAGAAACCAAGGATGGCAGGAAGTTTGAGAAAAAGCCTTTGGAGTTTGGAAAGGCTATTAGATCAGGCTAAAAATGTTCAGTGAGTACAGCTAAACTAGAGAAATAGCAATGGAAGATAGACTGAAGATGTTTTAGAAACAAATAACTAATGAGGAAATAGAAGCATATTTAAACAATTCAGTATGATAGTAGAGTCCTGAAAAATTTTGGTGTTGTTTGTTTTTAAGAGAGGCTATATCTAAATATGTCTGAAGTCAGATGGGAAAGGAAACATTGGAAGTTGAGTTGAATAGATTAAAGAGGTACAGAATTAACATAGAAGAAAGATCTCTCAGAGAGTGGGACTGAGTGGGATGGAGGATAAAGATGGAAGAAGTAATATCAAGGAGGATAAAGAACATAGCTATAAGGAGACTTAAAGGTAAAATAAAAGTAAATCAATTTAGACATATATCAAGACCCAAACATTCTATAAACCAATATTTAATTAAACTAATTTCTGATAAGAAGGTTAATTCATGAGTGCATTCATTGTTGGTTCAATTGTTTGACTTTTTCAATATTTTCCCAAAGGGCAGAAGATTTATCAATTAACTCATTTTCTATAATACCTAATAGTATCTTGCCAAGATAAAAATTTTGATAGTAATCATAATGAACATTATAGTGACTCCAAATGGAATGATGACAATTAATAAACCAAATATTTATTGAACAACTAGCATTCCATAGTGTCCCACTGCCATGGGAAGGAGGCACAAAAGAAATATAAAGCATAATCCCCACTCTCAAGGAATTTATAATCTAGCTAAGAAAGGAAAATTAATGAATCTGAAAAAAATATCTATATGATAAAGTGCAAAGAACGATTGATTTGAAGTTAAAGGGCCTGGATCCAAATCTTAGATCTAACACTTATGACCTATGTGACCTAGTACAAATCACATGAATAGACCTTGTTTTCTGGCTTTCTAAAATGAGGCGGTTGTATTAGATGGCCTCTGAAGCCCCTGAAAGATCTATATCTATGAATCATTGACCCTGAAACTTTAAAAGGTTTATGAATTCATCAATCAGTCTTGCATCTATTGATATAGACTGAAACCACTGTGGTTTAGTAGATTATTTTCTGTTGGCAAGAGCTCACATTTCTATAATACTTTGAGATTTGCTAAACATTTGTAGTTGGATGGTGTAGTGGACCAAGGGTTAGATTTAGAATCTGAAAGTCTTAATTTTGAATCCTCTCTCATGCATTTATTAGCTGTGTGACTTTGGGGAAGTTAATTTATCTTAGCCTCAATCTTTTTTCTATATAGTCATTGTAAGAATCAAATGAAATAGTACACATGTAGCACTTTGCAAACCTTGAAAACCTATGTGAAAATTGATATAATTATATAATACTTATTATCATTATATAATAATTTATTATAATAGCTTTTCCCATTTTAAAAATGAGGAAATTGAGGCTATGATAGTTGTGACTTACCCATAGTGATAGAGCTAATAATTATCTCTGATTGGATTCCAGTCCAGGTTTACTAACTCTAAATGCAACTCGCCCCCCTCCCCCTTTTTTAATGCTTTCCTGATTTTCTGTCACTTCTCCAAAAATTATTTGTGGCCATCCTTCTAGGGATTTCCCCCTATTTAACCAGGGTGGTTTTGTAATGATAGCCTATTGTTAGAAACATACTTGAAGTCTTTCCATTTCAGCAGAACTTCTTACTATTTGTACTTACTGACATAACCTTCAGAAAACTAAGAATTACCACCATGCCATGATGATGCACATGAGGAGAGGAATAACCAATATTATATGACAAAATATAATTAAGTACTGAACTGTGAAGCATAGACAAGTGCTGCAGTTGATTTTCCCAGAGGGAAACTATTAAGTATCCAATTACATTTTTTGTTGGTGAAGACATGTGTTCATACCTAAATAGCAGATTGGGTCTTCAAAAAAAATGAGGGCAGCCTTTCTTTTGACCTGCTTGAATTTAAATCCCAAGCATAGTTTCCCCAAAATTCAAATAGCTACCCTACTTTTGAACCTACCCTCCATGTCTCTGATCTTTAGGATGTAATTAATTTGATGAACAGTTGTTGAGCAGACATTGAATTTTGATAATTCCCCTAGTGATTGAACTTGTCCTTTGTTATTTTTGATCGGGTATAATTGCCAGATTTTAAACACATGTGGCATTCAAATGTAAAGAATGAACTACAGAAGCAAGGAAACCTGATGATTTGGCACCAAAGCCACATCATGTACAGCTGAATGCCAGTCAGGTTACAAACTAAAGATAATATCTCCAAAATAAAAACTTGTAAAAATCAGCACCCTAACCCAAGAATAGAGAAGGGAAATGTGCACAAAATAATACTAGCAGAGAAAAATCATAAAAACAAAGTTGTAGTGAAGATTAATTCTCTAGTTATTTTTTTGTTTGTTTGGAGGTTTTATTTTCCTACAAATTCACCATGAAAAATATAGTTTGGCTTGAATCTTAGGGAGTGTGTGTGTGTGTGTGTGTGTGTGTGTGTGTGTGTGATATGAGCAGAACTCAACATGCTTTACCTTCAGGGTGGCAATTACCTTTACAATTGCATGCACATGGAGAGGAAAATACACTCCAAATTGCATTGTGAACTCTAGAGATTAGTGCATCATTTCATGGACAGTTGAACCTATGTCCCATATAAATGTTTCTCTAGCAAAAACAAAAGAATACTGTTATGCTGTCTTCTAAATTTCCAAGGAGTTTTCATTGGGGCTTTGCCACCTGACTTCCATTATAGTGAATAGGAGTCAGGGGACTGAAATTGCAAGCAAAGCTTTGAAAATTTAGGGGTATGTGTCAGTGTCTGGACTTAAACATTCATCCTTGAGCTCTTTGGTGGCAATTGTGTATGAGATGCATTGCTTCTTCCTGTCCCTATGGGAATGAAGTTATATACAAATTGTATCTCTGTATGCAAGTGTTGTAGAAGGTAATTTATATAGGTTTAGATCATATAAAGACTGAAAAAGGGTTTTCTCCTGGAATGTTTTATGGTCACAAGTCAATCTTTGAGTTCTTGACCCAATAGGAAAATTTTAATGACTCCCTACTTTATTAAAATATGAATTAGGACAATACTACTCAAACTAAGGGGAAGGAATCACTAGAGGGATAATGGCAGAATTCTGAGTGGAGTTTGAAGGAAAAAACTACAGAATTTGGAATGGTTGTTTTATGGTGGTAGTGGTAAACCTTAAGTAGACTTTCTACAGATCCTAAGCACTGTCTCTGCATCATATCTTGTCTTGCTTTTGTAATCTGAAATAACACACAAGAACAGTAGAGTTGCAAAAGTCTGAAGAGCCATTGGTTGGTGACAGTCTTTTCAGCATAAACTGTAGTCTTCTTCTTTGATTAATAAGGAGAATGGCATCATGATACCACTGGTTTAAAAACTTATGAAAAACACTGAACTTGGTATGTGGTTCATCCAATAGAATTTAATCCAATTCATTTAGCACAAGTGTTCAGACATCACATTTTCCAGGCAGTAATATTGCTTACAAATTTTCATATTTGTTCTTGAAGAGTGGACAGTTGAAAGCAAAAATTTTCAAATGGAAACTCAGAGAAATCAAACAATTGGCCCTGTTTCATGTGGCCAAACACAAACGTGAAATGATCTTTGCCCTCAGAGATCCTATATATTCTTTTGGGGAAATGTGCATGCACCATTATCCCTCTAGTAATTCCTTCTCTCTAATTTGAGAAAATATGTGTGTATACACACTTTTCTGACTTCCTCTAGCTTATTTTGTCTTCCTCTCCCCCTCAGTTTTATATACACACATACTATATATATATATGTAGCTCTGCAATATTTATATTAATATATATAAACTATATATTTATCATGTGTGTGTATGTATGTATATATATGAAACTTTAGGGGTGAGAGTAAGGTACTAGGATCTAAGGAAGTCAGGAAAGATTTCATGTAGAAAATTGTGCTTGGACTGATATTTGGAAGAAACCAAGGGTTCTTAGGAAGCAGATGTGAGAAAGGAGTGCTTTTCAAGCACAGAGAGGTTAAATTATGCAAAGGTATGGCAATGGGAGACAAAATATTCTATGTGAAGAATATCTAGAAGTTTGGTTGAGCTAGATTTTAGGTAGTGTAATGATACATGACCCATGACTTCCAGGCTACATCTCTATGAATTGAACTTACTTCTAATCAATGATTCTTGAGTTTTGTGTCCCAGAATATCTTGGCAGTCTTGTAAAGTACTATGGACCTTTTCTCACAATTATGTTTTTGAAGTTCAAAAGAAAGTATGTAGAAGGACAGCTAGTTGGTGTAGCAGATAGAGACCAGTCATGAAGTCAGGAAGACCTGAATTCAAATCTGGCCTTAGTCACTTAACACTTCTTGGCTGTGTGACCTTTGGCAAGTCATTTAACCCCAAATTGCCTCAGCAAATAATAATAATAATAAAGGATGTAGGATCAAATAAAATATGTAATATTATCTTATCATATTGAAATAGCTATCAAAATTATTTTAATTCATAGATCCCAGATTAAGAATCCCTAATCTAAGTGCTAGTTACTTAAGGAGTTGTCAGCCAACAGTTTTATTTCTGAAATTACCACCGTCAGAGATAGGCCAGTTTACTTCATTATCATTGCATGAAACCTAGCATTAAATAAGTTAGTTAGGCTACACCAATTACATTCAATTTTCATTTAGTATAAGATTTGTAGGGAGCATCTTAAGCTTCATTATCAAGTATTTTAATTTACTGTACATTCATCACAGAACAAAGAGATATTTTGGATGAAGTTATGAAACACCTTATATGACCTAGTCCAAATGAAGCCATATTCCTAGATATCAAATCTCATTCAGGACAATACTAGAGCCTCTTCACTTTGGAATAGCAAAAACAATAACCTTTGAAATCCAATTTTACCAATAGCAATTTTCCTCTTTTTGTCTTAACTTTATTCAAATGATTCTCTAAATGTCACCCCCTCCAACTATTAATGATTCATGATGTACTGGGTTCTTATACTATTTTATTTAAACATAATATGATCATCTCTACTTTTAATTGTGTAGGTAATTAATACTTTGCATAAGATAAAGAGCAAAAATAGGCATCTTTTCAAATGTCATATCAATGAGACAGCATGATATAGTGCAAAGAATACTAGCTCTAAGGTCAGAGAACTCTTATACTTATTCTCTGTGTAATCTTGGAGAAGATACTCAACATTTCTGGGCCTTAGCCCAGTGTGACCTCCAATGTCCCTTTCAGCATTAGATCTATGATTAATTAGCAATGATAAATTGGTACATCAGGTGCACTATATGAATTACATTATATTTATATAAATGTTAGAAGTTTCTCCATCTCTTTCTACTCTCTCCTTTCCCCTTCCTTCTCTCTGAAAAATATTTTGTTAAAGTCCCATCCTTCTTGCATAGGATCTTTGAAATGGGAAGATGCATTTGAAGAATTTTTTAAACCTTTTAAGAGTGATTGCTGACATTGTTTATTACCTCAGTTGCTTTAGTCTGTAAGTCTCCAAGAGTGTGAATAGTTGTATGTACTAAGCTCTTGTGTTCAAGAACATATTTCTGTATAATTTATCATTAAATTATTTGAGTATTTTAATGGACAACAATAACAATTTGTCCTGGGTTCCTCTAAGTCTAAGATTATTATAGGATCATAGATTTAGAATTGAAAGATATCTGAGGTTGTCTAGTCCAACTTTTTACATTTTACAAATGAGGAATCTCTGGGTCCAAGAAGTCAATGATTTCTCTTGGGTTACAGAGCTACTAAGTGTCAAAGGTAGAATTTGAACCTGAGCCTCCCTAACTCCAAATTCAGTGTCTGATCTGTTATGAAATTCTGAAAGTCTTAATTTCCTCTTAATTCCATAATTGTTACTCTCTGAATTTATGCACTTTTCTCATAAGAATATTTATAAGCAAAATTTGAAATATCATTATTTCATCACAAAATATCTCACTCTCTTTTAGAAACCAAAAAAAGGCATCAAAGGTCTTGTTAAAAAGAGCATTTCTTGTGGTTATTGTATTGTTGTTGCTGTCACTGTCTGCTTTTCATTAATTGGAAATAACATATATTCTTCCTTCTGGGAGAAAAAAATATGTGGAAACATTTTTTTTTAAGTTTGCATATCCAAAGGCAATTTTAGGATGGCTGTATTCAGAGGCCATTTTAAAATGACCCCCACATGAATAAAACATTAGGAGTATTTTGGGCAAAGGTTTTACTGATATTAAAACAGAATATGAACAATTTTGCATAAATGATAGCAAAGGGACCCAATTATTGCATATTATGGGACTAGTAAAAGTAAGTCACTTAATGAAAAGTGTTCTATTCTAAGCACACACATACACACACACCCAAATACAATGGCACATTTGAATTATTCCCTCTAATTTAATGTTCCAAAATCACAAGGTATCCAATACCCAATAATACAACTAAAACTAGAATATTTTCCATCTCTTTCAGTCTCAGTTGCTGATAAATTAAACATAACCCTGTGGCTTAAAATGCTTGAAGAATGCCAAGTTAGTCAGGTGTTATCATGAAACTAAAGAAAGGTCACTCGATTTTTTGACCTTGCTTTAGAAGTATCTTTCTCTTGATCCTATTTTTCTATTCCACACCACAAGTCTCTGAGACAGATAAGTTAATTTTCTTTCTGTCACAAAATCAGGAAAGGTTCTGAAGTTAAGATGGATGTTCTTGGGGCTTAGTGTCTTTGATTATATTTTAATTTCACAGGCTCATAGACAACTGGAGTCAAAAAAGACCACCAATGATCAAACAGTTTAACCATGAAAATGAGCACTTGCCCAAATGAAAAAGCAAGAATAATAGTGATTGTATACGAGGCATAATAAGAAATTTGTTTATACTGTCTCTCCTTTCCAACTATGTTTTGTTTCATTGCCAATGAAATCTGTCTGTGGGAAACTTTTTAGTACAATTTTCTATAAAAGAATATCCCTGTATTATTAATTGTGAAATGAAGAGTAGAAAAAAGTGAGATGGCTACCAACATGAGGTAATCATACAAATAACTATGAATGGGAACCTTGAAAATGTGATGGATTTCATAGAATTTTTACAGTATAATCATCTATGACACTTACTTGCAAGACTGATCTGGTCTACCCACTGTCTTCAGGCAAGGTGCAACTCAAACATCTCATACTGATGAGTTTATTTCCTACTCTTAGAAAATTTCCTAGGAAGGTGATTTCTCAATTCCCCTAAGTTACTCATCCTACAGTTCTCATGAGCCTCCCAGGCAAAAAGTGTTGGTTTTTTTTCTGAGTATCTCTACTGAATCTTTTCTACCATGATTGACAACTGTTCCCTTCTTGTCTATCCACATCAGAAATATAAAACAGTTCAAATCCAGTCTCTTATAAAATGTTTCTTCATGTATTGAATATTAAAGTTTGATCTCTAGATGAAGAATTTTTTGGATCACAATTCAGGAAATGGACAGACTATACAAAAACTTTCTCAGTTCTATGAGTCCCATTTCTGTTTATGCAGTGGCAATAATGGAGTAGAAGAAAAGAGGTCAGAGACTATTAAGAATTACATAGTTGTTACATTATCTACAAACATAAACTATTAATCAATACATATGATGTAAGGCCTTTGGTTAATAACCAATGAATTGATACATTTCTAGAGGAGCGGAAGTTCATACATACTGACATTCTTACTATTTAAGAAGCTAGAAAATTTCAAAAACTGCACCTATATGGAATAGTATCCCATAGATCCTTCTCAAACAAGCAAATAAAAAACTTCATAGGAATATAAATTTAGGCCATGAAGAGATTTTAGAGGTCAGAAAGTCCACTTCTTTATTTTGCAGCTAAAGAAAGTAAGGCGCAAAGAATTGCAGTGACTGGTTCAGTTATTAAGCATCTAAGATTGGTTTCAGATCTTGCTGATTCCCAAATTGGCATAGTTGGTTTCCCTTCATGCACAAAAGCAACAAGAAATATTAATTCAATGGTACCTTTAGTTGGCTTACCATATAGAAGCAGATCAAAGATCATGATACCTTATGTGACAACATTTGTTGCCCATGTTGAAGAGATAATTAATTTATATCAAAGAACTTAACAAGGTCCTTCAAAATGAGTACAAATAAACTTTGCTCCATGATGATTTCATTGCAAAAATGGTCACAGGGGAGGACAGTTACAATTTTGCCAGAAAATGTCAGTTAATAGTCAAGCATTGAAAGAAGAAAACATCTTTTTGACTACTTGGGAGGTTCATTCCTAGATATTAATAATATTTTCATGAAGAGAATTGAAAGACTCTCTATAGTATAAGCACAAAAGGACAAGATTTTAAAAAAGAAAAGAGAAGAAAAGAAATTGACCACAGCCATATAAGCAAGAAATGACTAATTACTGAGATAGCAGTTGGTTGAGCATCAGATGTCTGTAAGGATTTGGGTCATTGAATGATTAAAGCAAAGGTCAAAGTAAACACCAAACTAGAAGAAATGAAAAGATGAGAAGTCACTGACTGATAATAGACCCTTCAACCTGATCTGTTTAAATAAGCTTCTCATCAAAATAAAACAAAGACATTAGCTCTGAATATCATGATTTCCTGGAGAAATTTAAGTAACGAAAAACATTTCCATAAGAAGGAAACAGAAAGGAAGAGTCCAGGATCCACCCTAATTAAAAAGCATTTAATCATTTTGGGAAATAGATATAGCACTCAACAGCTCTTACTACCAGTTTAGACAATAAGATCATTTGCAAAATATTACAGGGATGGATGATGGAATATTGCCTCACAAAATGGCAAAAAGCAGCTGAGAAAACCAAGGTGCAGAGATCTTGCCAAGAGATTCAACTAAACCAAATTCAGTTCAATTTGACAATGATTCAATGTATACTTTTTGCAGGACAATAGAATTGTCTTAAGAGACTGTATAGATTAATCCAGAAGTAATTTAACAACAGGAAAGGAAAACGATGTACATCAATCTGAAAGAAAGTAACCCTTGAGAAAAAGAGGATTTACTGAAGTTGATTGACTAAAATACCTTCTTCCTCCTCGCCCCACCCCACCCAGCCATACATTTATATAACTCTTGGGTTGTGTGTGAAGTTGAGAATTTGGAAACCCCAATAAATTGTAAATTTTTGGTAACTGTAGGAAAATTGTAAACTTTCTATATGGTAGGTCTGACAGAAATGTTACTGTCACTAAGGCAGAAATGAGAGATTTCATTCAAGTAGATTTTTTTCTTCTATTGTTATCAATAACATCATTGTCAAAAACATAATTATTGTGTTTTGGTTTTATCATCTTAGTATCTGGTATATTATGTGAGGAATTTAAAGTGAATTTTTTTTTCTTAAATGGAGTCAGGAACTGCATCTGGTTCTGACTAAAGATGTGATAAAGAATGCAGAGTAAGAAGTTCTCAAATATTAGTTTTAAAGATATCTCAAAGAGGAAAAAATTCTAAAAGAATTGAAAAAGATTGCAGATCATTCTTTTACCTAAGAAACAGGTGATTAAGGTATCAGTAACTACTGACTTGTTGACCTGATTTTTCACTTGTCTAAAAAAGTGTGAGAACATTCCATATATGCTTAAAATAAAACAAATCAAAAGTAATAGAAGTAAAGGCTTTCATAGCTAAGCCTCCTTTTTTACTTAGTGTGTTTGAATTATTCATTTTTGTTGGAAATAGTAAGCTCATAATGAAGAAGAAAATATTTTAAAAGAAAATAATTATGATGATTTATTAATCCATTGAAGATTTCTAATAAAAATATAATGAGCAAGACAAATTCTGAAAACAATTTTCTACATCTAAGCTATGTTTTGTTGGTCATATAATATCTGCCTTAAAGATATATTGCCTACAAGATCACTAGTATCTATCATGAATTGATTATGTAAGTTGATATCCCTTTCTCATTTTAGACATTTTTATTTACTAAAAATGGCAGGAAAAGTATATTTCTATGGGAAACATTGAAGAAAGAAACTCCTGGGTAATTGAAGAGAAAAAATCTCTATGCATGTATGTGTAAATTGCACACATGCATATGTGTATGTATATGCACATGTATGTACACATACACATGTGTAAGTGTGCATATGTGTGTGTGCTCATAGGTGTGTGTATTTGTGTGCTCATATGTGTGTGTGCACATGCACACACACATACACACACATGATTTTTTTCCTTAAATAGAATATTTATATGGTTTTTGTGTTTGAGGGAGACAACTGGAAAACCCTGACAACTGGAACACTTTGGTAACTGAGGGACATTTTCTATCTGGTGTAACTGACAGAAATGTGATTTTTGATTTTTCACTCTAAGCTAGAAATGAGTCACTTTATGTTGGAAATATACATCAATCATTGACCAAAGTTAATGACTGGGGACAGAAATAGAACAGACAAGGGAAAAAAAAAGAGCTGAAAGGAGGAGGAGCTACTTCATACTGAATCCAGCCAAGACCAGCTTAATAGAGGTAGATAGGTTTGTAGCTGTTGCTGAGAACTGATTTGATTGGAGGAAAGCTGTCTAGCTCAGAAGAACTTCCTGGAGGAAAGATTCTCTGAGGTTTGAAGAATTATATAGAAGTAAGAAAGGGTGGAGTGCTTTGTCTTTCAATGACATCTTCAGCTTGAAATGTGTATTTGAATTGCTTTTTACAACTACTTATGGCTTGAGAGATAATTATTATTATTGATTAGAGAAATACAAATTAAAACAATTCAAGTACCACCTCACATCTCTCAGATTGACTAAAATGACAGGAAAAGATGATGATAAATGTTGGAAGGGATGTGGGAAAACTGGCACACTAATGCATTATTGGTAGATTTGTGAAATGATCCAACCATTCTAGAGAACAATTTGGAATTAAACCCAAAGGGCTATAAAATTGAGCATACCCTTTGACCTAGCAGTGCCACTACTGGGTTTATATTTCAAGGAATCATAAAGGGGGAAAAAGGACCCATATGTGCAAAATATTTGTAGTGGTAGCAAAGAATTGGAAAATGAGTAAATGCTCCTCAATTGGGGAATAGCTGAATAAGTTGTGATATATGAAGGTAATGGAATATTATTGTTTTATTAAAAATTATGAACAAGTTGATTTTAGAAAGGCCTAGAAAGATTTACATGAAATGATACTAAATGAAACAAGCAGAACCAGGAATAATACACAGTAACAGTAAGCAACAACAATTATGAAAGACTTGGTTCTTCTCAGCAGTTCAGTGATCCAAGGAAATCCCAATAAATGTTGAATAAAAATGCAATCTGCATCCAGAAAGAGAACTATGGATATTGAATCTAAATCAATACATGCTATATTCACTTCTTTTTTCTGTTTTGTTTTTCTTTTTTTATTATTCTCTTTTGTTCTAATTTTTCTCTCCCAACATGATTCATAAAGAAATGTGTATTTTAAAAAGTTAATACACATATATAATCAGAAAAAAGAAAAAAATCCAATTACTTATGGCTTGAGAGGGAGAAATCCTTCAAAACCCCATGAACAGATTCAATTAACTCTGTGGATTCCAGATAGCACTACCAGAGAAAGCCAAAGAAGAAAACTTGATATTTAATTGGGAGTTTTTAGTTCATTATTTTTCTAGCTTTTTTAGTTGCATACCCAGATCATTGATCTCCTCTTTCTCTATTTTATTCATGTAACTATTTAGAGATATAAAATTTTCCCTAGGAAGTGCTTTGGCTGCATTCCATAAGTTTGGGCATGTTGTCTCATTATTGTCTTACTCTTGGATGAAATTATTGATTGTTTCTTTGATTTGTTGTTTGGCCCACTCATTATTTAGACTCAGATTATTTAATTTCCAATTGGTTTTTAATATATATTTCCCTGGATCTTTATTGAATATAATTTTTATTGTGTGTGGTTTGAAAAGGAAGCATTTAATATTTCTGCCTTTTTGCATTTCACTCTGAGGGTTTTATGGTCAATTTTTGTGTAGGTGCCATGTACTGCTGAGAAAAAGGTGTATTACTTTCTGTTCCTATTCAATTTTCTCCAGAGGTCTATTATATCTAGGTTTACAGGATTCTATTAATGTCCCTAGTTTTTTTTGTTTATTTTGTGGTTAGATTTATCTGATTCTGAGAGGGAAAGGTTGAGGAGCCCAACTAATATAATTTTGCTGTCTATTTTTTTCTTTTAATTGATTTAATATCTTCTCTAAGAATTTGGATGCTCTACCACTTGGTACATATATTCAATTAGTATCATTACTACTTCATTGTTTAAGTTACCCTTTAATAAAATGCAGTTTCCTTCTTTATCTCTTTTAATTAGATCTATTTTTACTTTTGTTTTCTCTGAGATCAGAATTGCCACATCCTCTACTTTTGCTTCAGCTGAAGCATAATAAATTCTTCTCCAGCCTTTTACCTTTATTCTTTATGTATTTCTCTGTTTCAACTGTGTTTCTTGTAAACAACCTATTGTGGGATTCTATTTTTTTAATCCACTCTGCTATTTACTTTGATTTTTATAGAAGAGTTTGTCCCATTCACATTCACAGTTATGATTACCAGCTCTGTATTTCCCTCCAACCTGTTTTCTCTCTTTGATACACTTTTGTTCTCTCTTTCCACCCTATATCTTCGAAGTAGTGTTTTGTTTTTAACCCACACCACATTTTACTTGCCCTACTTTCTATCACCCCCTTTTTTTATCCTTTTCT
Organism: Myrmecobius fasciatus; assembly: GCA_023553655.1. Lineage (NCBI taxonomy): Eukaryota > Metazoa > Chordata > Mammalia > Dasyuromorphia > Myrmecobiidae > Myrmecobius > Myrmecobius fasciatus. Next base: position 385,445 of record JAJPUD010001627.1, on the reverse strand, counting down.
CCTAGTTTTTCTGCCTTCCCTTCTAACCAGCCCTTCCCTTTTTCCCCTTTCTCCCCCTATTTTTTAAATAGGGTAAGAAATTTCTATACCTAACTGAATGATTAAGTTAATTCCCTCTTTGAGCTAAAACTGATGAATTAAGCTTCAGATAATGCTCATCCCCATCCCTCCTTTCTCTTTATTGTAAAAAGTCTTTTGTGCGTGCATCTTCATGTGATCTAATTTGTCCTATTATGTTTCCCCTTTCTTCTTCTCCCAGTACAATCCTTTCTCCTCCCTTGATGTCTTTTTCTTTGATATCAGCACGAGTCCACACCCACTGTCCATGTGAAACTCTCTCTCTAAGTCTTTCAATAACAGATTCAGTTCTCAGGAGTTATAGATAGCATTTCCCCATCTAGGGATGTAAAGAGTTTAACTTTTAAATCTTATACACACACATATGTATATATGTATTTTTCCTTCTGTTTGCTTTTCTATGTTTCTCTAGAGTCTTGTGTCTGAACATCAAATTTTCTGTTTAGTTCTATTTTTTTTCAATAGAAATGATTGAAAGTCTCTTAGTTCCTTGAAAATCCATCTCTTCCCTTGAAAGATGATGCTCAGTCTCACTGTGTAGTTAATTCTTGGTTGTAACCCCAAGTCCTTTGCCTTCTGGAATGTAGTATTGCAGGCCTTCTGATCCTTTATTGTAGATGCTGCCAGATCCTGGGTAATCTTGACTATTCTTTCTTGATACTTGAATTGTTTTTGTCTGGCAGCTTGCAGAATTTTTGCCTTGAGATTATAGTTCTGAAGTTTTATAATAATGTTCCTTGGGGTTTTCTTTGTGGGATGTCCTTCCAGAGTCGATCAATGAATCCTTTCAATTTCTGTTTCTAGTATATGAGGGCAATTTCCTTTGATGACCCCTTGAAGAATTCTACCCAAGCTCTTTTTTGGCCATGGCCTTCAGATAGACAAATAACTTGAATTGTCTCTCCTGGGCCTATTTTCCAGATTGGCTATTTTCCCAATGAGGTATTTTAGATTTTCTTCCACTTTTTTAGTTTGTATGAATGATTCTTAATATTTCCTAGAGTCATTAGCTTCCATTTATCCTCTTCTAGTTTTTAATGTGGAGTTTTCTTCACTTAGCTTTTTAAAATCTCTTTTCCCATTTGATTAATTCTACTTTTCAAAGTGTTTATTTCAGTGGATTTTTTCTTTGCATTTGGCCTATTGTATTTTTCAAGAAATTACCTTCCTTTTCCAAGCTGTTGATTCTGACTTGCATACCTCTCATTTCTTTTTTCATTTTTTTCCTAATTCTGTTATTGGCCTTTTAAAGTCTTTTATGAGCACTTCCAAGAACCCTCTTAAGGCTTGAGACCAATTCATTTCACTCTTTGAGATTTCCTCTGCAATTACTTTGTCCTCATCTGAGTTGGTGTGAAGAAAAAAAAAAGATGAGCTAGTCATATAATAGGAGCAAGAGACAGTGAACAACCTATGCGTTCTAATTTCATTATTAGCAAAGATTGTTTCTATCGAACATGTTGAATTGACTCCTGGTGATTTTAACAGACAGTAGACAAAAATCACACAGAGATGAATTGAAACCTCATGTGACTAATTCATCATTTCTGGTATTTTGGTCTCACCTGTCACCATAATGGCTTTCTATGGTCAAGGTTCTTTTCTGTTTTTTGCCCGATTTCCTTTCCTTTTCTTTTAGTATTTCCTTTTTTCAATTTTAAGGTTAAGCTCTATTTCTGGGGTAAAGAGGATACTTTCTGAAGCTTCCTGTGCCTTGTCATTCAGTCATTTCATTCACTGATTCTTTATGACCCCATTTTTGGGCTTCCCTGGGAAAGACATGAGAGTGATTTGCCAATTTTTCCTCCAGTTCATTTTATAGATAAGGAAACTGAAACAAACAGGGTCAAATGACTTGCCTAGGATTACATAGATATTAAGTGTATGAGGCCATATTTAAACTCAGGTCTTTCTGACTCAAGACCTGGTGTTCTATCTATTGTGCAACCTACCATGCTTCACATCCTCCCCCCAAACACACACATACACAGACAAACACAGACACAAACAATTGTTTAATTATTCAGTCATATGCTATTCTCCATGAGCCCATGTAACATAGTATGCCAAAAAAGCCATGCCAAGATACTGGAGTATCAATAATTTGACTAGGGTCACACAGCTGTGTGCCTGAGGCCTGATTTAAACTCCAGTTTTCCTGACTCCGAGTTCAGTGCTCTACTCATTGAGCCACCTAGTTACTTCATGTATAATATCCATATAAGCATATACCTATATCTATTCATGTATATACATGCATGAGAGTATGTATGTGCATGTGAATGTGTGTATGTAGTACACATTAGTGAACAAATTCAATAGATTGTCTATCTAAATGCATGTGATAATCTGTCGGAAATATATTCTTTCAAATACATTTGCTTTTCTTATTTGTATGGCAAAGCCAAAACCTTTTTAGCAATTACAGGTCCCTTCCAAGACTGTTGATGTTCTGGAAGTTGATGCCACTAGTACAGGGAATTATACAAATGAAAAAAGCTAGAGAATTTCATTATCTCTCTTCAACTTAGATTGTGTGCTGAATTTGCTCTATGAGAATGTCAAATACATTTGGTGGGTAAGTGTCTCCTTGTTTTGAACCTTGCATAATACTTATGACCATATTATCATTGATCAATATAATTCCAAGGAATTTTGAATATCAATGTGTAGATAAGAAATATCTTAGAAGAGAATCATTAACCTATCCCTCTGATCTTCACATCAAATACTTTTTGAAAAATTAACAAACAATAAGTAAAGAGGAACATTGTATTTTCTGCAACAGTGGTGTCAAACTCAAATAAAATGAATCCCGGCTGGCAGTACATTGAGTTAGAAAGTCTCTCTCTCATGTGTGTGTGTGTGTGTGTGTGTGTGTGTGTGTGTGTGTGTCTCCCTGCCTCTCTTTTTTTTTCTCTCTCTCTGGAAATGTGTTTATGTATATTTTCATACACACACACATAAATAGACATACACTGTATATTTATATTTATATATACATTTATAATATATTATATTTATTTATTTCATATATTTTGTTTAATCTATTTTATTATATAATATATTGTATATTTTTAATTTTATTTATTTAATTACTTTATTTCATTATTAATTTTCATCATTTTATTTATTTGTTAAACATTATTCAATTAATTTTAATCTTAATTTAATTTAATCTTATGGGTGGGGCACTGCTGAATTCCCCCCCCTTTTTTTAAAGTATGATATCCCTTCCACCTCTAATTTTTTTTCCATTATTATCAAAGTAAAAAAATCACAAATCATACTCCCATTCTTTAAGGATACCCATAGTAGAGATATAGTTCTCAAGAGTTCTTTCCTTTTTACCTTTTTATGCTTCTCTAGAGTTCTGTGTTTGGAGGTCAAATTTTTTGTTCAGATCTGGTCTTTTCATTAGAAATAGATGAAATTCTCCTGTATCATTGAATGACCATCTTCTTCCCTGGAAGATGATACTCATTCTAGCTGGATAACTTATTCTTGGCTGTAATCCAAGTTCTTTTGCCTTTCAGAATATCTGATTCCAGGCCCTTCAATCTTTTAATGTGGAAGCTGACAGATCTTGTGTAATTCTAATGACAGTTCCTCAGTATTTGAACTTTTTTTTCGAGCTGCTTGCAATATCTTTTCCTTGGTGTGATAGTCCTGAAATTTGGCCACGATATTCCTTGGGGTTTTAATTTTGGGGTCTCTTTCAGGAGGTGATCAGTGAATTCTTTCAATGCCAATTTTGCCTTCTGATTCTAAAACATCAGGGAAATTTTCTTTCATGATTTCCTAGAAGATAGCATCAAAGTTCTTTTTTTCATTGTGGCTTTCAGGGAGTCCAATAATCCTTAGATTGTCTATCCTGGATCTGTTTTCCAAGTCAGTTGTTTTTCCTAGGAGATATTTCATATTTTCTTCTATTTTTCCATTTTTTTTGTTTTTGTTTGACTGATTCTTGAAGTCCTATTGAGTCATTCATTTCTATTTGTTCTATTTTAATTTTTAAGATATTATTTCCTTCAGTTATCTTTTTTAGCTCCTTTTGTAACTGGCCAATTGAATTTTTTGGTTCATTGCATTCTTTTTCCATTTTGCCAATTTTGTTTTTCAGTGAATTGTTATCTTTTTCCAATTCACTATTTTTATTTTCCAGTGAATTGGTGACTTTTTCCAATTCACCAATTTTGTTTTTCAGTGAATTGTTGTCTTTTTCCAATTCACCAGTCTTGTTTTCCAGTTTTTTCACATCTCTGTTGCAGGGCGATATTTTCTTCTTGCACTGATCTCAATTTATTTCCCCATTCTTCTTCTAACTCTCTTTTGAGATTCTTTATGCAATCTTCCAGGAAAGCCTTCTGAAAAGGGGACCAGCTCATGTCCTCCTTTGTGACTTCCTCTGGGATTGTTTTCTGAACCTCAGAATCTGGGGTCTGCCCTACTTTTTTTCCATAAAAGCTGTCAATTGTGAGAGCTCTCTTCTGCTTCTTGCTCATGTTTTTGATTTTGAGGTCTGAATCACCAGCCAGGAATTCTGCTGCCGTTTCAATTTGCCCTGGGACAGTTCGCTGAGTTGACTTCTGGTAAGGGGGCTGGTCGGGCTAAATCCACACTAGGACCACACTTTCAGCTGCTCTCAATCCACCCTTTACCAAAGGCAGATCTGCCAAAGCACCTGCCCCCCAAGCAGAGCAAAGTGGCCCAAGCATCTCCCAGGGACTTCCTGGTGCCTAAAATCCTCTGCTCCATCCCAGCCCTGGACTTGCACCCTGGCTGCGAGCTGGCCTCTGAGCACTGGGAGCTGTTCGATCCCCTGCCCATCTGAAACTGACCTTCTCCAGAGTTCTTTCAAAATAGATTTTTGATAGGAGTGCGTTGTACTCCAAGTGTTTGATGGAGCCCTCACTCCAGAACCAGTTCGGAGGCTCAATTTGTCTGGGTCTGAGGGAAGGTCTCAGGAGCTCACAGAGAATGATGTCTGTAGTTCGCCATCTTGGCTCTGCGCCCCTCATCTTGAAATCTTAATGCCTTTTGTCTCTTATCTTTACCCTAAGGCTTTTCCCTTAACTCTGAATCTAGAACATCCATTATTAAAGTTCCAGTGGAAAAGATTCCAATGTCAAATGGATTCATAAATAAAGTATAACAAATTTTCAAAGGAAATACTACATAAGTTGTTTAAATAAGAAAAGGCATCCTTCCAATCTTTCTGTGATATAAATGTTTTCAAATATAAACTTGGGAAAGACAAAGTAGAGAAAGAAAACTACAGAACAATAACCTTAATTAATGTAAAAATTTTAAATAAAAATTACCAAGTAGTCTATAATGAAGTAAAAAGATTATACATTATAACCAATTTGGGTTTATATTTAATGTAGGATATTCCCCTCAGGCTTCTTTCTCTAAACCAGAACTTCTCTAGTATTCCAGAGAGAATCACTCTTTGCCTTATGAGATTCATGTGGTTCTTCAATCACTATCCTGATGCAAGGAATTATCATACATATCTTGGTTATTGTAATAGCATGATTTCCCAATCTTAATTCCCTCCCAATTGTAATCCATTCTCTACTCAGAACAAAAATCATTTTCTCTTAATACACCTTTTTCACCACTTAATCCAGTAGCTCCTATTACATCCAAAATTGAATATAAAATCTTCTCTCATGTGCTTCACAACCTAGCTTCTTCTTATATTTCCAGTCTTAATATACTTTACTTCCTACTCCCCATACCACACACTAATCCATATATACTGGCCTACTTGCTTTTGTTAACACTTGACATTCTATTTCTCCATTCTATACTTTTTCATTGTATCTCTTCTATGTCTAAAATGCTTTTCCTCCAGTTTGAATGACTTCCTTCAAGGTTCAAAGCTCATATAGGCAACCAGAGTGGTAATTTGTACCCCTGAAATATTAAAAGAAGAAAAAATGTTTCTGATGGAATTCATGCATTGGAGCATTTATGAAAAGATATAGATAAAAATAGGCTAGGATGAAAAGACACAAAGAGAAAGGTTGGATTCTACATTGGTTGAAGGGACACTTATGGGTATAAAATCATGGAATCTTTAAAGCATCAGATAACCTCTGAAGAATGAATTACAGAATTTCTCAGATATGAATAATTATCTAAATAATGCAAACTGAAACCCCACCACAGCTTTTCATGCTGGACAATTCTTGTTGATCTACTCATAATATTATAGATTTAGAGCTAGAAAGGATTTTACAGATCTAGTGTAGCCCCTTCACTCTACAGATGGTGAAAGCTTAAAAAAAAAAAAGCTCCAAAGCTTAAATGACTTATCCAAAGTCACAAAGGTAATAAATTATGTCATGTTATATTCACTTGAATAATTACAGAATTAGTTTTAAGGAAATAATTGATGTACTTTAATGTGACCATAAGTTTAATATATTTGATTGTAAAATGGCCTTCCTTTATTTATTATTGTCCAAGGTATATTACAGACCCAAAGATGAATTACAAATGCATGGGGCATATAATTTAGGCCCCCAAACAGTGGGTGGATGTTCAGAATTATTTTTTTATGATCAGTCAAATTGAATCACTGATCCATTGCATTTAAAGTTCTGAAATGTAACAAGTCTGTAATTAAACAAAACTAATTAACATTTTATCTTCATAGTAAGAATTCATTTACTTTGTTTATGTGGGATTCTATTGTTGTATATGTGCATATGTAATTTTCCACAGACCATCTGCAGAATCTCTTAAACCACAATCTATCTTGTACTTTTCACAGCCAAAAACAAAAAATTAAAAAAATCCAGTTGTGTGGCAAATTTATCCACCACTAAAAAAAAAAGGATTTTTCAATTTAGAAACAAAAAAGGTACAGTATATTGGCAATTAACTCTTAGAACTTCATGAAAGATTGATTTTGTTTGCAAACCATATGTTTGATATCTAAATCATGTTTGTGGGCTTTCATGATTGCAGATTAATACAGTCCTCCACCAAAAAAATGTATTTATCTTTCCCAGCACTCATCAAACACTAAATACCTAACTAGGTTGCAAGAAGAATCTTTAATTCCATCATTTTAGTCTGGTAATTGCTTTTCCTTCCTTATGTTTAACCAGAGTAAATGAACTATAATTTTAAATTTCTCTTGACACTCACTATCAGATGCCACATAAAATATGAACAAGGTAATGAATGCTAAAAACAGCAGTAAAAATAGGGGCCTTTTCAACTACAAAGAAAGGTGTTACTTAAGCAATTGGGGTCAATCATCATGAGGAAATTCAAGTTCATAGCTGATATGGCATCTTTAGAGTATTCAATTGTGCCTAGACCATAGATCTCAAGGCCAGGTAAGTTTATTCCACTTGGTAGGAACATGACAAAATGAATATTTTATAGCAGTATAAAAATCAAGTTTCTATCCTATTTTGTTTGTTGTTTCTATCAGTATTCAAATGATATAAATTATGGTTTATGTATCAGTAAGCTGCTTCATCAGGACTTTGTCAATCTCTACCTCTATTATAGCACAGCAAATAGTGCACATAAATAATTTTCCTATGTGAAGCTTTGTTTTAATATAAATCATTGTTACAAATTAATATAACATATATTTATGTATATCTCTAGCTGTCTGTCTGTCTGTCTACCTATTAGATCATTTTAAATCATGATTAAGGTTTTTAATCAAAGCTGAACATCAGACCCAGCACACTATTTCTCTGACTTGTTTATTGAGGGCCAGCTTGACAACTCCTAAGGGGTCTCCCAACATTCCAGGATGTTCAGGCATTTACTGCCTGCTTTCTGCCTCAATCACTTGAAACATCCACTTGTAGCAGCTAGTGAATTCCAGCTCCCCAGATCTCTGGGGAGTAGCTGTCTTCATAAGCAGTGATTCCAAGGAAGCTAGATGGCCTCATGACAGCCCCTAGCATGATCTATTTTAGGACTAAAATTTCATGAGATTTCATGCCAACACTTAGACTGTAAGAGGAAAGGCTCCATCCAGTGATTCCCAGATTCCAGGTCATTTGGGCAGTGTAGACATCCAAAGTAACTTATTAAAAAGCCGTATGACTGTGGTTTATCCCAACATAATTTGAGTGTTCAGGCAGTCTGAGAGAAAATTTCTATAAATGGGTCATGAATAAAAATAATGTTGAAATGAAGTTCTGTCCTGATATGGTCAAGGTCTGCTTTAATATCTAGATCTATTGCATAGAATGTCCATAAAGCTGACATTACTATCTTAGAGAAGCTACTGTGATTTTATGTAGATCCTGGCCAGTAGAATAAACTGTCACCAATTTATCATTTCTTGGTATAACAAAGCATCAAAACCATCAAAGCTATTTGGGGGAATTGCCAGACTGTGTCCAGTTGGGAAAAATTAGAAGGAATATTGGACATGGACTAACAGCCCAGGAAAATGTTACTGAGTAAACACTAACCATAAAAGACTTTAACTCAGGGAGCAAGGTGCTTACATTTCTCATAAGCCAGTGAGGAAACCCAGATAATAACAATTTACATTGATGGTTCCCTATCTATTCCAGAGGATTTACACAAAGAAAGGGTCATGGAGAATTCAACTGCAAATACATAGGTGAAGAGGAGAACATCTGACTATTTGCAAGGCTTCAGAGGAAGCGACCTGATGGACTCAAGGCTGCCATAATTACCCAGTCCTTGTGCACTATGGAAGAAACTACATGCCAACCTATGAACTATGGTGACTAATTAACATATTCTCCAGAGAAAACTAGGATACCTAGGGTAGATGCACACTCATTATTAATATCTGAAGTTCAGTACTTAGAGAATTGAGTGAAGTTTTCTCTTACTCCTAAATTAAGGTTTACCATGTCAACATTTGAATCATTTGATATATTATATGCTCTGTTATATATCATTACTAATTTATATCAGGTTATAATAATTTTTATTAATTAGAGTTTTCATTTAACAGTTAACTCCATATTCCCCATATGGTAGAGAAAAGTAGAACATGATTTAATTCATTGTAGGATTCCATCTTTCTAATAGCTATATTCACTATCAGTATATTCATGATCACCTAAAATTATTTATTGATGCTATTCTGAGCACTGTATTCTAACCTGAATATTTATGGTCTAATATAACACAAATCTAATTTTATATCACATTCTAGTATTTAGGATCCTTTATTCAGCAACATTCACACAAATATTTTTGTAGATCTGGGAAATACTTTAAAAATAGTTTAATTCTATATATTTATTATACCCATGAGGGGTCTAATAGAAGTAACAAAATTTAACTAAGGTCACAAAATCCGTTTCTCTCTGATACACATATATAGTTGTAAATACACATATTTGTATGTAGATACAAATATATATGCCTACACACATGTGTGTGTGCAAATAAATGCTGGTTAATAAAAAGTCTCAGGTAATAAAATGTGATATACAAATGTTGTATAGGTTCAGTATGGAAATGCAGTGGATAGAGTGCTGGACAAAGAGTCAGAAACAACTGAGTTCAAATCCAGCCCCAGGCACTTCTACCTAGTAGAGTTGGAAAAATCACTTAACCTCTACCTGACTCAGTTTGCTCATCTGCAAAACGGAAATGATTGTACTACCTCCAAAGGTTATTATGAGGATAAAATGAGATAAAATTTATAAACTTCTTTTCAAAACCAAAAGCCCTTTATAAATGCTATTATTGTTATTATTTCCTGTATTACATTAGAATAATTAATATTATGATCATGTGATGCTAAAAGATATTAAATTGCCTTCTGAATCTCCAAAGATATACTAAATTATGTCCAATGCACTTTTAGAGTCTTCAGTATTTTATTAGGATTCAATTCTGGTTTAAAAAAATCAGAATTTGCCAGATTCATATTTTAGAGAATTTTATCATGAGTAAAGGCATAGCAGTGGGCAATTTATGCTAAATCTACATACTCTACAAATGATAATATTGGATTAACAATATAACTAATTCTCAATCATTTGAGATAATAAAAATTTACAGCATTCTAAAATACATAAAATATAAGCAATAATGACAAAGATGAATATTGAAAGCTATCTTTTCATTTATTTGAAAAAATAAAATACTATTTAAATATCTATGTATATGTGTATATATGTATATACTTATTTCATTAAAAAATTAATGACTCAGTTTATAATAAAAGGTATTTTAATTTTTCTATTTACTTAACAATTTAAAATTATAGTCCTTCAAAAGTCAATGAGGTTTCAAAAATATACATAAAATCAAAAATATTTAGAAAGTGTTTTCAAATTAAGATGCACATTTAAAACAATTACTTCTTTTACATTTCCATAATTTACTCATTCAATGAACCATTCATCCTGACCTATGTCTTGCCACGGAACTCTAATGACTCTGGAAGAAAGAGTGAAGCTAATGATTTTGCACAGCTCTGCCTCACTTAAATTCAATTCACTTGTAAGTCAAGACATCTTCCTCTTGATGTTTTTAGTTCTTCTTGAGATTGAAGGATGAAGAATAACCAATAATTAATTCAAGCAATATTTACATGGAAGCACAGGTTCTATGAGGGCAGTAAATGGTAATGGATGAAACATCTCAAGAAGTTTACAACCTGGTAGGGTTATCAAATTTTAAAATATTGCTTTCATACTTTTTCCATAGGTCTGTTTTTCATAAAATTAATAAAAAGATAATTTAAAAAACACTGTCTGGGAGAAATTTTTCTTTTTACACAGAGAACTATAAAACAAGACATAAAAATAATATTAATAGTGAGAGCTATTGGATTTCAAATCAACAAACACTTAAGTGCCTATTATGTATCAGGTACTGTGCTAAGTGCTGATGTTATGAACAAAGGCAAAAAATAGCCCCTGCTCTCAAGGAGTTCATCATTTAATGGTGGCAACAACAAATAAATAATTACCTCTACACAATCTATATGCAGCATAAACTGGAGATAATCAACAGGCACTCAAATTAAGGGAACTAAGAAATTCTTCCTGTAGAAGTTGGGGGTTTTAGCTTAGAACAGAAGCAATCCAAGGGAAGCTGAAAGATGGAGATGAGGAAGGAAAGAATTTTATATTTGTGAAAATGCTAGGACATATGAGACATATCTTGAACAAGGAGCCACAGAAGGGTCATGTTCACTGAATTATAATGAATTTGAGGTAAGAGAGAGGGAGAAAAATAAGGTGTAAGAAGACTGGAAAAGTCAAAATGGGCTCAGGTTGTGTAGGGCGTTGGATGACACACAGAGGGCTCATATTTAATCCTAGAGATGATAGGGAGCCATTGGAGGTGACTGAATGAAAGGATAACAGGGTCAAATTTACACTTTAGGAAGGATCAATTAAACAGCTGAGTGGGGGATAAACTGTAGTAGGGAGAGATTTGAATTAGAGGGACCAACTAGATGATTGCCATAATAGTCTAGATGTGAGGTAATGAAAGTTTCTACCAAAGTAATTACAGTGTCAGAAGAGAGAAAGGGCATATATGAAAGATTTTTTCAAAAGTAGAATCAACAATGCTTGGTAAAAAATTGAAGATGATAATTAGTTTATTAGGCTAAATTACTTAAAGGAATATGGAACTCACCAAAAATAGTAGGAAAATTAAGATGCCTATGAGACATAAAATTAAAGATATTTAATAGTATTTCTGGTGCCAAAGTGACAGAGTGAGGAGGGAATCCCCAGAAGCCCTCCCTAATTCCCCTCCAGGAAACTGGAAAACTGCCTCAGAATTAATCTAGAAAAAGTGAAGCTGCTTGCCAGTCTAGCAAGAAAGGTCTGCCTAGGGTGAAAGTGGAACAAGTTCCAAAAGCAGTAGCAGTAGTGGCCAGCCTCATGAGGGAGTGGGGTTCCTGTACCAGGGGTTCTTGTAGAGGCAATCACCAGTAAGGCGCAACTGTCCTACAAACCAGCAGCCCCCTAAGCAAGTGAATAGTCTCTACAATTCAGCAGTGCCCCACCCCAGCAACCTCACCCCCAGAACAAGCCATCAGCAAGGCCTTTACCCCATTGCTGAACAGTATTGAAACTCTGCTATAGAGGTGAACAATGGTGAGCCCTTCCCCTAGGACCTATTAACAGAGATCCTGTTTTTAATAGCAACCCAACAGTAGGGACCCAGACCTAGAGAAGAACAGCAACAAAATCCATCCTCCAGGGCCAGTTACAGAAAGACTCATCCCAGCAACCTAGTAGTAAGGCACCACCTCTGAAGAAGGCTAGGAGCTAAACCCTACACCTAAGGGGAAACCAATAGAAAGAGATTAGACTTCAGTACAAGCCAGAAGGGAAGTTTACTCTTCAGAGAAAGCAAGCAACTAATCTCTGAAGTCCAGCAAAAGTCAACAGCAAGACCTAGAATCACAGCACAAAAATCTTGGGACAATGCAGGATCAGACCCCAACTCTCATATTAAAACACTAACTCACAAAAAGGCAAAAAAATGTAAAAAAAAAAAAAACAGGAAGAGATTAACTATAGAAAATTACTATGCTCATAATAAGGATCAAGGCAAGAGGAGGACAATAGTGTCAAAATGGCTACGTGTGAAAGCTCAACAAAAAATGTAATTTGGTCTTAGGCTCAAAAAGTATTCCTGGAAGAGCTTTAAAAGCTTTTAAGGGGGCAGAGCCAAGATAGTGAACTGCAGACAGCATTCTCTGTGAGCTCCTGAGATCTTCCCTCAGACCCAGACAAATTGAGTCTCTGAACTGGTTTTGGAGTGAGGACTCCACCAAACACTTGGACTACAATGCACTTCTATCAAAAATCTATTTTGAAAAAACTCCGGAGAAGGTTAGCCTCAGGGGAATCGACTGCTGGTCGCGATCAGACGCTAGCTGGGGTGGAAGTCAGGGCTGCGATAGAGGGGTAGATTTTAGGCACCCAGGAAGCCCCTCGGAGACGCCTGGGCCACATTGCTCTGCTTGTGGGCAGGTGCTTTGGCAGATCTGCCTTTGGTAAAGGATGGATTGAGAGCAGCTGAAAACGTGGTCCTAGTGCGGATCTAGCCTGACCAGCCTCAGACCGGAAGTCAACTCGGCAAACTGCAAATAGAAACTGCTACAGTATTCCCTGCTGGTGACTTATACCTTAACTCAAAACCATGAGTAAGAAGCAGAAGAGAGCTCTCACCATAGACAGCTTTTACAGAGAAAAAGTAGAGAAGTCCCAGATCCTGAGATTCTGAAAATAATCCCAGATGAAGCCACAAAGGCGGACTTAAGCTGGTCTCCCTTCCAGAAGGCTTACTTGGAAGATTGCAAAAAGAATCTCAAAAGAGAGCTAGAAGAAGAATGGGGAAATAAATTGAAATCAGGGCAACAGAGATATCAAAAACTGGAAAATAGAACTGGTGAATTGGAAAAAAGAAAACAATTCACTGAAAAACAGAATTGGTGAATTGAAAAAAATCACCAATTCACTGAGAAATAAAAATGGTGAATTGGAAAAAATCACCAATTTACTGGAAAATAAAAATGGCAAATTGGAAAAAGACAACAATTCACTGAAAAACAAAATTGGTGAACTGGAAAAAGACAACAATTCACTGAAAAATAAAATTGGCAAAATGGAAAAAGAATGCATTGAATCAAGAAATTCAATTGGCCAGCTACAAAAGGAGCTAAAAAAGATAACTGAAGGAAATACTTTAAAAATTAAAATTGAGGGGCAGCTAGGTGGCGCAGTGGATAGAGCACCAGCCATAAAGTCAGGAGGACCTGAGTTCAAATCTGGTCTCAGACATGTAACAGCTGTGTGACCCTGGGGAAGTCACTTAACCCCAATTGCCTCAGCAAAAAAAAAAAAAAATTAAAATTGAACAAATAGAAGTAAATGACTCAATAAGACTTCAAGAATCACTCAAACAAAAACAAAAAAAAAGAAAAAATAGAAGAAAATATGAAATATCTCCTAGGAAAAACAACTGACTTGGAAAACAGATCCAGTAGAGATAATCTAAGGATTATTGGACTCCCTGAAAGCCACAATGAAAAAAAAAAGACCCTTGATGTTATCTTCCAGGAAATCACGAAAGAGAATTGCCCTGATGTTTTAGAATCAGAAGGCAAAATTGGCATTGAAAGAATTCACCGATCACCTCCTGAAAGAGGCCTCAAAATTAAAACCCCAAGGAATATCGTGGCCAAATTTCAGGACTATCATACCAAGAAAAGGATATTGCAAGCAGCTAGAAAGAAACAATTCAAATACCGAGGAACTGTAAATAGAATTACACAAGATCTGTCAGCTTCAGATATTCCGAAAGGCAAAAGAACTTGGATTACAGCCAAGAATAAGTTATCCAGCTAGAATGAGCATCATCTTCCAGGGAAGAAGATGGTCATTCAATGATACAGGAGAATTTCATCTATTTCTAATGAAAAGACCAGATCTGAACAAAAAATTTGACCTCCAAATACAGAACTCAAGAGAAGCATAAAAAGGTAAAAAAGAAAGAACTCTTGAGAACTATATTTCTACGATAGGTATCCTTAAAGAATAGGGGTATGATTTGATTTTACTTGGATAATAATGGGAAAAAATTAGAGGTGGAAGGGATATCATACTGTTAAAAAGGGGGGGGAGGAGGTAAAATAAAGTTAAAAAAAGGAGGTAAAATGAGGCAAAATCTCATAAAGAGGCATAGAAGATCTAATATAATTGAGGGAAAGAAGGGAGGGTGATGAGTATTGTGTAAACTTTACTCTCATTAGATTGGACTCTAAGAGAGTACATCAGACACATTTGGCTTCATAGAAAGGCCTAACCCTCCTTGTGGGAAGGTGGAAGGGAAAGGAGGAAAGGAAAAGGATAAACTAATAGAAGGATTAGGGGAAATGTATAAAGGGGAAGGAGGGACTCTAAAGGGGGGAGGACTATTGGTGGGAGGTGGTCATCAAAAATAAAATACTAGGGAGGGGGGAAGGGAGAGAGGGGAAAGGGAAGAGAAAATCATAACTCTGGGTAAATAAGATGGCAGGGAATACAGATATAGTTATTTTAACAGTGAATGTGAATGGGATGAACTCTCCCATAAAATGGAAGCGGGTAGCAGACTGGATTAAAAGCCAAAATCCTACAATATGTTGTTTACAAGAAACACATCTAAAACATAGAGATACATACAGAGTGAAGGTAAAGGGCTGGAGCAGAATCTTCTATGCTTCAGGTGAACAAAGAAAGGCAGGGGTAGCAATCCTTATCTCGGATCAAGTAAAAACAAAAATAGATCTAATTAAAAGAGACAAGGAAGGAAACTATATTTTACTAAAGGGTACCATAGACAATGAAGCGGTATCAATACTAAACATATATGCACCAAGTGGTATAGCATCCAGATTCCTAGAGGAGAAACTAACAGAGATGCAAGGAGAAATAGACAGTAATACTATACTAGTGGGGGATCTCAACCTTGCTCTCTCAGAATTAGATACATCAAATCACAAAATAAATAAGAAAGAAGTTAGGGAGGTAAACAAAAGGCTAGAAAAGTTAGGTATGATAGATCTCTGGAGGAAATTGAATGGCGATAGATGGGAGTATACTTTTTTCTCAGGGGTTCATGGAACTTATATGAAAATTGATCATGTGTTAGGGCATAAAAACCTCAAAATCAAATGCAGAAAAGAGAAATAGTAAATGCATCCTTCTCAGATCATGATGCAATAAAACTCACATGTAATATAAGGCCAGGAGAAAATAGACCACAAGTTAATTGGAAATTAAATAATCTAATCCTGAAGAATGAATGAGTGAAAGAGCAAATTATAGACACAATCGATAATTTCATCCAGGAGAATGAAAATAATGAGACAACATATCAAAATTTGCGGGACACGGCTAAAGCAGTTATAAGGGCTAATTTTATATCTTTAGATACTTACTTGCATAAAACAGAGAAAGAGAAGATCAATGAACTGGGCTTACAATTAAAAAAACTATAAAAATACCAAATTAAAAACCCTCAATTAAATATCAAATTGGAAATTCTGAAAATTAAAGGGGAGATCAATAAAATTGAAAATAAGAAAACTATTGAATTAATAAATAAAACTAAGAGTTGGTTTTATGAAAAAACCAACAAAATAGATAAGCCTCTAGTTAATTTGATTAGAAAAAGGAAAGAGGAAAATCAAATTGTTAGTCTCAAAAATGGTAAGGGAGAACTTTCCTCCAATGAAGAGGAAATTAGAGTAATAATTAAGAGTTTCTTTGCCCAACTTTATGCCAATAAATTTGATAATGTAAATGAAATGGAGGAATATCTACAAAAATATAGATTGCCAAGGTTAACAGAAGAGGAAATAAATTATCTAAATAGCCCCATTTTGGAAAAAGAAATAGAACAAGCTATTAATCAACTCCCTAGAAAAAATTTCCAGGGCCAGATGGATTTACATGTGAATTTTACCATTCAAAGAACAATTAATCCCAATACTATATAAACTATTTGAAAAAATAGGGAAAGAAAGGTGTACTACCAAATTCCTTCTATGACACAGATATGGTGCTGATAGCTAAACCAGGTAGGGAGAAAACTGAGAAAGAAAACTATAGACCCATTTCCCTAATGAATATTGATGCAAAAATTTTAAATAAGATTCTACCAACGAGATTACAGAAAGTCATCCTTAGGATAATACACCATGACCAAGTAGGATTTATACCAGGAATGCAGGGCTGGTTCAATATTAGGAAAACTATTAGCATAATCAATTATATTAATAATCAAATTAACAAAAACCATATGATTATCTCAATAGATGCAGAAAAAGCCTTTGATAAAATCCAACGCCCATTCCTATTAAAAACACTGGAGAGTATAGGAATAAATGGGCTTTTCCTTAAAATGATTAGTAGTATCTACTTAAAACCTTCAGCAAGCATCATATGTAATGGAGTCAAACTAGAACCATTCCCAATAATTACACAAATATTACTCCTCTTACAGGAGTGAAACAAGGCTGCCACTGTCACCATTATTATTTAATATTGTCTTAGAAATGTTAGCTTTGGCAGTAAGAGAAGAAAAAGAGATTTAAAGGAATTAGATTATGTAATGAGGAAACCAAATTATCACTCTTTGCAGATGACATGATGATATACGTAGAGAACCCTAAAGACTTAAATAAAAAACTTCTAGAAACAATTCACAACTTTAGCAAAGTTGCAGGATACAAAATAAATCCACATAAATCATCAGCATTTTATATATTACCAATAAAGTTCAGCAGGAAGAGATACAAAAAAAAATTCCATTCAAAATAACTGTTGATAGTATAAAATATTTGGGAATTTATCTGCCAAGGGAAAGTCAGGAACTATATGAACTAAACTACAAAACACTCTCCACACAAATAAAATCAGACCTAATTAATTGGAAAAACTTAAAATGCTCATGGGTAGGCTGAGCGAATATCATAAAAATGACAATACTACCCAAACTATTTTACTTATTTAGTGCCATACCAATCAAACTCCCAAAAAATAGTAGCAAAATTCATTTGGAAGAACAAAAGGTCAAGAGTTTCAAGAGAATTAATGAAAAAAAAAGGCTGATGATGGTGGACTTGCTGTACCAGATCTAAAGCTATATTACAAAGCAGCGGTCATCAAAACCATTTGGCACTGGCTAAGAATTAGAGTAGTCGATCAGTGGAATAGGATAGAATCACAAGACAAACTAGGCAATAACTATAGCAATTTAGTCTTTGATAAACCCAAAGACCCCAGCTTCTGCAATAAGTACTCACTATTTGACAAAAAACTGCTGGGAAAATTGGAAACTAGTGTGGAAGAAATTAGGGCTTGACCCACATCTAACACCACATACCAAGATAAGATCTAAATGGGTTCATGATCTGGATATAAAGAGTGATAATATAAGTAAATTAGAGGAACGTAATATAGTTTACCTTTAAGACCTATGGAGATTGATTGAATAAATTTATGTCCAAAGAAGAACTGGAACTCTTAATTGAAAGCCAGATAGATAACTTTGACTATATTAAGTTAAAAAGTTTTTGTACAAACAAAACCAATGCAGTCAAGATTAGGAGGGAAGCAATAAATTGGGAAATCATCTTTACATTTAAGGGTTCTGATAAAGGTCTCATCTCTAAAATATATAGAGAATTGTCTCATATTTATAAAAATTCAAGCCATTCTCCAATCAATAAATGGTCAAAGAACATGAACAGACAATTTTCAGAGGATGAAATTAAAACTATTTGTAGTCATATGAAAAGGTGCTCCAAATCACTATTGATCAGAGAAATGCAAATCAAGACAACCCCGAGGTACCACTACACACCTGTCAGATTGGCTAAAAAGACAGGAAAAGTTAATAATGAATGTTGGAGGGGATGTAGGAAGGCTGGGACACTGATGCATTGTTGGTGGAGCTGTGAACGGATACAGCCATTCTGGAGAGCAATTTGGAACTATGCTCCAAAAGTTATCAAACTGTGCATACCCTTTGACCCAGCAGCATTTCTATTGGGCTTATATGCTAAAAAAATCATAAAGGAAGGAAAGGGCCCCACATGTGCAAGAATGTTTGTGGCAGCCCTTTTTGTAGTGGCTAGAAACTGGAAACTGAATAGATGCCCTTCAATTGGAGAATGGCTGAACAAATTATGGTATATTAATATTATGTAATATTGTTGTTCTGTAAGAAACAACCAGCAGGACAATTTCAGAGAGGCCTGGAGAGACTTACATGAACTGATGTTGAGTGAAATGAGCAGAACCAGGAGATCATTATACACGGCAACAACAATACTATGTGACAATCAATTCTGATGGACATGGCTCTCTTCAACAATGAAATGTTTCAAACCACTTCCAATTGTTCACTGAAGAAAGCCATATACACCCGGAGAGAGGGATCTGAAATGTGGACCACAACATAACATTCTCATACTCTTGATTGATGTTTGCTTACATTGTGTTTCCTTTATCTGATATGTCTTCTATGTAGATAAGATTTTTCTTGCACAACAATGATAAGTGTGGAAATATGTATACATATATTCGATTTGCGAAATATTTTAACATAATTAACAGATAGTGGATATCCTGCCATCTAGGGGAGGGGTGGGGAGTTGGGGGGAAAAAATCTGTAACAGAAAGCTATGTAAGGGTTAATGTTGAAGAATTACCCATACATATGTTTTGCAAATAAAATAAAATTTTAAAAAAATTGAAAAATTAAAATAAAAATAAAGGCTTTAAAAAGCAAATTAGAGAAGTAGAAGAAAACTTGGGGAAAGAAATATGAGAAATTCAGAGAATTGTGGGGTAAAAAAGTTAATACCATAGGAAAAGATACACAAAAAATTGGGGGAAATAACTCTAAAATAGAGTAAAACAGAATAGAAATAATAAAGCAATCATCACCTAAAAAAGATGCCAATATGAAAACTTCAAAGAAAATCATAGAGGAATTCCAGAATTCACAGATAATGGAGAAAAAATTGTAAGCAACCAAAAAGAAACAATTCAAATATTGTGGAGCTAGTCAGTATTTATACAAAATTTAGCAACTTTCACATTAAAGAATTGTGATATGATATATTTGAAGGCAAAGGAGTTAGGATTACTACCAAGCAAAACTGAATATAATCTTTTGTGAGTAGGTACTTAATGAAATAGAGTATCTTCAACCATTTCTAATTGAAGAATCAGAGCTGAATACAAAATTTGATCTCCAAATACAACACTAAAGGGAAACATAAAAAGAAAAAAGAAAAGAGAGGAGATAGCATAAGAAATTCAATAAAGTTAAATTTTATATTTCTATATGTCAAGATAATATTTGTAACTCAAATTTATTACTGAAATAGCAATTAGGAGTATATGTAGGCAGAGGTGAATTTAATGAAATAATATGCTCCAAACAAGATAAAGATGTGCGAAAGAGAATTGAACTGGAAGGAAAAGGAACGAGATTAAATGGGGTAAATTATCCCACAAAAAAGCAGCATGAAAGAGCTATTACAATAGATGAGAAGACTGGGGAGTGGAGATGACAGGGAAAGCTTAAACCTTACTCTCATCAACATTAGCTCGAAGAGGAAATAACACCCACACTCACTTGGATATAGAAATCTATCTTATCCTATAAGGAAGTAAAAAAAAAGAATTGGAATAGAAAGGGGATGAAAGATTGATAACAAAAAGCAATGATCAGAAATAAAACACCAGGAGGAGGAAAACAGTGAGGTTTAAGAGAGGTGCAGAGATAAACAAAAAATAGCATAAAGGGAAATATACAGTATCACTACAAATGTAAAAGGGATGAATTTCCCCATAAAAGAGAAGCAGATAGCAGAATGGATTAAAAACCAGAATCCAGAAATATAAGAAACACAGTTGAAGCAGGAGTTGCTTTAAAAAAACCAATAAAATAAACTAATGGTTTGATTTTTTTTGTAAAGGAAATAAGAAAATCAAATTGCTAGTATCAAAAAATGAAAGTGGTGAAATCACCACCATCAAAGAGGAAATGTTAAGAGCTATTTTATCCAAATATATGCCAATAAATTTGACAATATAAATTAAATGCATGAATAATAAATATAAATAAAATATAAATTACTCGGATGAACAGAAGAAGAAATATAATATGTAAATAACTCAGTCTTAGAAGAATAAATTTGACAAGCTATTAATGAATTTCCTAGGGAAAATCCCCAGGACCTGGTGAATTCTACCAACAAATTAAAGAACAATTAATTCCAACACTATATAAACTCTAGAAAAACAAGTGAAGGAATCTTACCAAATTCCTTTAATGACACTGATATGGTGTTGATACCCAAACAAGGAAAAACAAATCGATGAAAAAAAAATGTGAAAGAAGTATGTCTAGCTATACCAGAACCCAACCTGTATTAAAAAATGATCATTATAAACACAATCTGGCACTGACTAAGAAATAAAATGTTGAATCAGTGGAATTTTTAGGTACAAATTATATTATAGCAAATGACCATATTAATGTAATGTATAATAAACCCAAATAGCCAAGCTTTTGAAACAAAAGCTCACTTTTTGACAAAATCTGATAGGAAAACTAGAAAAGAATATGGTAGAAACTAGATATAGTCCAACATCTTATATTCTATACCAAGATAAAGTTAAAATGTTTGCATTTTTTATTTATACATAAAAAGTGATATCATAAGCAAATTAGGAGAATATGGAAGAGTTTATCTGTTGCATTTATGGATAAAAGAAGCATTTAAAACCAAAGAAGATATAGAGAACATCACAAAAGATAAATAGATCATTTTGTTTATCTAAAATTTAAAAGTTTTTGTACATACAAAACCAATGCAATTGAAAATTACAAGGAAAGCAAAAAATGGGATAAAGGATTTTATAAGTACCTCTATAGAATACCTTATTTCTCAAATATATAAATAACTGAATCAAATTTATAAAATGCCATTCCCCAATTGATAAATGGTCAAAGAATATGAAGTTTCCAGTTGAAGAAATCAAAGCTAACTATAGTCATATGAAAAATGCTCTGTCACTATTGATCAGAGAAATGCAAATTAAAACAACTCTTACTACCACTTCACATCTATTAAAGTGACTAATAAGAAAAAAAAAAGAAAATGTTGGATGTTGGAGGGAACATAGAAAAAACTGGGACATTAATACACTGTTGCTGAAATTGTGAACTGAAATAACTCTTCTGGAGAGCAATTTGGAACTGTAATCAAAGGATCTAAAATAACAGAACCTTTGTTCCAGCAAAACTAAGTTAGATCTATATCCTAAAGATATCCCCCTAAAAGGGTAAGTGGTCTATTTGAAAAACAAATATGTATAGCAACTCTTTTTGTGGTGACTAAGAATTGAAAATCAAAAGGATGCCCATTAATTGAGAAATGGTTAAACAAGATGTTATATATGATTGTAATTAATTTTATTGTGCTGTTACAAATGATAAGCAAGATGACTTGCTATCAGAAAAACCTGAAAAGACTTACATGAATTGATGCATAGTAAACTGAACAGAAGCAGGAGAACACTGTTCACAGTAATAGCAAGATTATTTGATGATCTGTGAATGACAGCTATTCTGAGCAAAACAGTTCCAAAGAATTAATGAAGCTTGCTATCTGCCTCCAAAGAAAGAATATTGATTGAACATAGACTGAGACCTGCTATTTTTCACTTTCTTTATTTCCTTTTTTCTTTTATTTGATTCTTCTCATACAAAATGACTAATATGGAAATGCTTTACATAACTGTACATATATAATATATACCTGATTGCTTACTATCTCAAGGAGAGAATAAGAAAGGGAGAGAGGAATAGAATTTGGAGCCCCAAACTTTAAATAAAAAGCCTAGTAAACCTTAAAAAAGAAAATAGTAAGGATTATTTTTCTTAGATCTATGTCTACATCAGGCATAAACATTTCAAAATAAAAGTATAATTATTCATAAAAACAAACATCTAGAACATATAATAATGAAGGTTAGAAGAGGGGCTAGGACTGAGTAAGAAGATTCAAATAGTATCATTAAGCATAAAGATAACCACCAAATTTGTGGAAGCTGACAAGATCAAGTCAACCAGTATAAAGAAAGAAAAGAATCCATAGGACACAACCTTATGGGACACCCATTAGTAGTGGATGATCCAGCAAAAGAGAATGAAAACAAATGATCTTACAGCTGGGAAGAGAACTAGAAGAGAAAAGCATCACAAAAACAGAGAGAAGAGAGTATCAGGAAGAGGGTGACCAAAGCTACAAAATGGTAAAGAAATCAATATTGAAGAAAAGCCATTAAATTTTATGAATAAGAGGCCAGTGTGTCTCTTAATCAGCTTTATTAATGATAAGTCAAAAACCAGAATGTAGAGAATTAAGAAGAGTGAGCAAAAAGGAAATGAGATCGCCAATTAAAGGCTTTTTCAAAGATTTTATATCACTGATTTTCTAGACTTCTACACTGTGCCATTCTATGAGTACTTTTATCAATGCATTGTCATTCTTCCTTTTTCATTTCCCTTTTGTGTTTTGTCCTCCCCTATAAGAATGTCAATTTCTTTCTTTTTTGCTTCTATTTACATCACAAATGCAATGCCTGGCACACAGTAAACACTTAGTATATATTGCCTACCTATCCTTTGAAATACTTGGGGCACAAGAAATTATCTTACAGATCTAGAAAAAATAGTAGCAAAGTTCATTTGGAAAAACAAAAGGTC
>JAJPUD010001627.1:289006-361672 GCA_023553655.1 Myrmecobius fasciatus | reverse complement strand
ATATTTATAAAAATTCAAGCCATTCTCCAATCAATAAATGGTCAAAGGATATGAACAGACAATTTTCAGAGGATGAAATTAAAACTATTTCTAGTCACATGAAAAGGTGCTCCAAATCACTATTGATCAGAGAAATGCAAATCAAGAGAACCCTGAGATACCACTTCACACCTGTCAGATTGGCTAAAATGACAGGAAAAGTTAATGATGAATGTTGGAGGGGATGTGGGAGGGCTGGGACACTGATGCATTGTTGGTGGAGCTGTGAACGGATACAGCCATTCTGGAGAGCAATTTGGAGCTATGCTCAAAAAGTTATCAAACTGTGCATACCCTTTGACCCAGCAGTATTTCTATTGGGCTTATATCCCAAAGAAATCATAAAGGAAGGAAAGGGCCCCACATGTGCAAGAATGTTTGTGGCAGCCCTTTTTGTAGTGGCTAGAAACTGGAAATTGAATAGATGCCCTTCAATTGGAGAATGGCTGAATAAATTATGGTATATGAATATTATGGAATATTATTGTTCTGTAAGAAATGGCCAGCAAGATGATTTCAGAGAGGCCTGGAGAGACTTGCATGAACTGATGCTGAGTGAAATGAGCAGAACCAGGAGATCATTATACACGGCAACAACAATGCTATATGATGATCAATTCTATGGACATGGCTCTCTTCAACAATGAAATGTTTCAAACCACCTCCAATTGTTCACTGAAGAAAGCCATATACACCCAGAGAGAGGGATGTGAAATGTGGACCACAACATAACATTCTCATACTCCTTGATTGATGTTTGCTTACATTGTGTTTCCTTTATCTGATATATCGTTTGTGTAGACAAGATTTTTCTTGCACAACAATGACAAGTTTGGAAATATGTATACATATATTCGACTTGCCAATATTTTAACATAATTAACATGTAGTGGATATCCTGCCATCTAGGGGAGGGGTGGGGAGTTGGGGGAAAAATTTGTAACGGAAAGCTATGTAAGGGTTATTGTTGAAGAATTACCCACACATATGTTATGCAGATAAAATTAAAAAAAAAAGAAAAGAAATACTTGGGGCATCTTTCAGCCTTGGAACAAAATTTTAGTAGGACTCTCAAGGAGAGGCACTTTAATAAAAAAAAAAAGGTATGTCTGTGGTGCAAATGTAAAAATTTGAAAGGACCAAGAGTTGGAAGAACTTTGTAGAATATCTGTCTAACACAAGATACTCATTTTACATATATTGTGATTGCCTCTAATAATCCCTGAACATGCAGGTCATCCAATCTTTGAAGAGGATAACACATCTACCTATAAGTGAAAAATAAGTAAAATATTAAGCATGGGGAATGAGCTTACAAAAGGAAATTAAGGGAAAGGTAAATATAAGTCAAAGGCACAAGAAATTCAGTTAGGAAAACATCAAAGTGTTAACTAGCAGCATTTGTCATTTTTTAAAAATCAAAAATGTAAAGGGTGAGTCTTTTAATTTTGCCAAACAAATTTACAGTTGAAAAAATTTGGATTATATATTTGTAGAGCATCACTCGATGAAATGTGTTTTGATGTTTCAATAGCAGATGCCTCACCCGGGGTGCCTCCCTGCAGAAACAGCAGGAACCTCCTTTTCTCTATTTTTGCTTGGCATTCATCTCCTCACCAGCTGCCAAATTTAAGCTATAGCTACCCTCTCACTTTATCATCCTCTCAAGATAAAATCTGTTACATTAGTGAAGAACTTGCAATGCTTATATAAATCAAAAATTGCCATGTATGTGACTCATAACATGCCTAAAATATTGCTAGCTATACTATACTCTCCAGAGTTGTGCTATCAGACAATATTTAAAACACACTTCATTTTGTGTAATTTCCTAAATATGTCTTACTCAATTGCTTCATAATATTTTTCATAAAAGATGACAATTCTTGGACATTCAAGGACTTTTTTTTTGAAATCACATTTTTTCTCTTAAGTAACAAAAGATACTTTGTGTTTCCGTGATTTTACTCAAGGCAAAAAAGTTTTATAAGTGTCACTGCATTTATTCTTTGATTCCTATAAAACTGTAATAATCATTTGGTTAATCAGAAAATAATCATAGGCTTTGACATCAGATGGATGTTATCAAAAGATGTATATAGACAAATAAAGATATATATATTTATTTATTTATATATTTAAATATAATGTATATACATAGAAAGAGAGAGAGAGAGAGAGGACAGAGAGATTTAAGTACATAAGGATATAGATATATAAATAAAAATTTGAATCAATGAAATAGCCCAAATTGGAAAGGAGTCCAATGTCTTTTTCTTCTATTTCAAGTAGGAAATGTGACTTCTTAAGATGCAGTTTTCTAGTTTCAGTTTTATATAATCAGATGTAGATCCATTAAACTGTTTCATCTACAATTTATCTGACTTCATTTAAAGATAGTAAAATATTATTTCTTAGACATGTATCTTTCCTGCTAACATCTTCCCCCACCTTCCTTTC
Organism: Myrmecobius fasciatus; assembly: GCA_023553655.1. NCBI lineage: Eukaryota > Metazoa > Chordata > Mammalia > Dasyuromorphia > Myrmecobiidae > Myrmecobius > Myrmecobius fasciatus. Next base: position 359,173 of record JAJPUD010001627.1, on the reverse strand, counting down.
AGATACCAAACTGATTACAATTTGATCTTCATTTCTTCTTTATTTTCCTGCTAATCAACTTTTCTGACTTCCTTGAAACATGGGAGTTGCTGCTATGTAATTGACTCAAAGAATTTTATATGCTCACATTTCTGCCTGTAGGGTATTTGATTCATCTTAGATTGGGCCCAATAAATAAGTCTTGATCAGATAAATTATGATTTTTTTCTTTGTTTGTTTGGTTCTTTGAGTTTTTTTCAGCTTCTACATATGCTATTTTCTTTTTTTAATTAAAGTTTTTTTTTTATTTTTTCAAAATATATGCATGGATAATTTTCAACATTCATCCTTGCAAAGACTTGTATTCAAAAATTTCTCCCTTGGGGCAGCTAGGTGGTGCAGTGGATAGAGCACCAGCCCTGAAGTCAGGAGGACCTGGGTTCAAATCTAGTCTTAGACACTTAACATTCCCTAGCTGTGTGACCCTGGGCAAGTCACTTAACCCCAATTGCCTCAGCAAAAAAAAAAAAAAAAATTCTCCCTCTCTTCCTTTTATCCCCTCTCCTAGATGACAAGTAATCCAATATATGTTAAATATGTGCAATTCTTTCTATATATATATTTCCACAATTATCATGCTGCACAAGAAATATCAGATCAAAAAGAAAAAAATGAGAATGAAAACAGAATGCAAGCAAACAACAATAAAAAAGTGAAAATACTATGTTGTGATCCACACTCAGTTCCCAAAGTCTTCTCTCTAGATGTAAATGACTCTCTTCATCATAAGATCATTGAAACTAGCCTGAATCATCTCATTGTTGAGAAGACCCATGTCCATCAGAATTGATCATGGCATAATCTTCTTGCTGTGATGTAAAATGATGTCCTGGTTCTGCTCATTTTACTTAGTATCATTTCATATCTCTCTAGGTCTCTCTAAAATCATCCTGCTGATTGTTTCTTATAGAACAATAATGTTCCATTACATTCATATACCATAACTTATTCAAACATTCTCCAACTGATGGGCATGCACTCAGTTTCCAGTTCCTTGCCACTACAAAAAGGACTGCTACAAACATTTTTGCACATGTGGATCCTTTTCCATTTTTTATGATCTCTTTGGGATACAGGCCCAGTAGGGGCACAGCTGGATCAAAGAGTATAAACAGTTTGATAGCCCTTTGGGCATATTTCCAAGCTGTCCTCCAGAATGGTTGGAGCAGTTCACAACTCCATCAACAATGTATTAGTGTCCCAGTTTTCCCTTGTCCCCTCCAATATTTATGATTATCTTTTCCTATCATCTTAGCAAATCTGAGATATGTGCTCAGAAAACCTCAGAGTTGCCTTAATTTGCATTTATCTTATCAATAATGATAGAGCATTTTTATATAACTAAAAATGGATTTAATGTTTTCATTTGAAAATTGTCTGTTCATATCACTTGAAGAATTGCTTGTATTCCTATAAATTTGAGTCAATTCTCTTTATATTTTAGAAATGAGGCCTTTATCGAAACCCTTGGATGTAAAGATTTTTTCCCAGTTTTCTGCTACTCTTCTACTCTTATCTATATTGATTTTGTTTGTATAAAACGTTTTTTAAATTTAATGTAATCAAAATTATCCATTTTGCATTTCATGCTATGCTCTAGTTCTTTGGCCATAATTTCCTTCCTTTTCCACAGATCTGAGAGGTAAATTATCCTTAGTTCCTCTAATTTGCTTATAGTATCACTCTTTTTTCTTGAGAAATAGGTTTTCTTTATTTTTTACAAAAATGACTTTTCATCAGATAATTTGTTTTCCAGCATGAAATATTTCATTAGTGCAAACATAGTATTCAGCAGTATAAAAAAGATGCATCTCCAATAAGAAGATAATGCACTTTAAGTACAGTATCACTCAAGTGATAATACACAGATCTGAGAGATATACCATCCTCTCTTCTTTTAATTTGCTACAATATCTTTCTTTGTGTCTAAATCATCAAATCATTTTGACCTTATCTTGATATAGGATGTTAGGTGTGGGTCAATGCCTAATTTGTACCATAATAATTTCCAATTTTGCCAAAAGTTTTTGGCAAATGGTGAGTTCTTATGCAGAAGCTGGGTTCTTTGGGCTTATCAAACACTAGATTACTATAGTCATTGATTATTGTGTCTTGTGAATTTAACATAGTCCACTGATAAACTATTTTATTCCTTAGCCAGTGCCAGATGGGTTTGACTGAACTGCTGCTTCATAATAGAGTTTTAGATCTGATACAGCTAGGCCACTTTTATTTACATTTTTTCATTAATTCCATTAAAATTTTTGACCTTTTTATCTTTAAAAAAAACCTTTTTTCTTTTCCAAACATATGCACAGATAATTTTTCAACATTGACCCGTGTGTAGTCTTGTGTTTCAGATTTTCCCCTCCTTCCCTCCACTCCCCTCTCTAGTTGGCAAGCAATCCAATATATGTTATATATGTTAAAATATATATTAAATCTAATATGTATAAACATATTTATGCAATTCTCTTGCTGCACTAGAAAAATCAGATCAAAAAGGAAAGTAAATGAGTAAGAAAACAAAATGCAAGCAAACAACAACAAAAACAGTGAGAATGTTATGTTGTGATTCACATTTAGTTCCCACAGTCCTCTCTCTGGGTGTAGATAGCTCTCTTAGTCACAAGATCATTGGAACTGACATCAATTATCTCATTGCTGAAAAGAGTCATGTTCACCAGAATTGATCGTCCTCTAATATGTTGTCTAATATGTTGCCATGTATAATGATTTCCTGGTTCTGCTTGTTTCACTTAGCATCAGTTCATATAGGTCTCTCCAAGGCTCTCTAAAATCATCCTCCTGATCGGTTCTTATAGAACAATTATATTCTATAATATTTGTATACCATAACTTATTCAGCCATCCAGTTTTCAGTTTCTTGTCACTATGAAAAGGTCTGCTACAAACATTTTTGTACATATGGGCCCCTTTCCTTCCTTTAAGATCTCTTTTGGATATAGGCCTAATAGAAACACTTCTGGATCAAAGGGTATGCACAGTTTGATAACTTTTTGAGCATAGTTCCAAAATGCTCCCCAGAATGGCTGGATCTAGTCACAGTTCCATTAACAATGTATTAGTGTCCCAGTTTTCCCACATCTCCTCCAGCATATATCATCATCTTTTTCCTGTCAACCTAGCCAATCTGAGGAGTGTATAGTGGTATCTCAGACTTGTCTTTTTTTTTTTTGCTTTTTGCTGAGGCAATTGGGGTTAAGTGACTTGCCCAGGGTCACACAGCTAGGGAATGTTAAGTGTCTGAGACCAGATTTGAACTCAGGTCTTCCTTACTTCAGGGCTGGTGCTCTATCCACTGCGCCACCTAGCTGCCCCTCAGAATTGTCTTAATTTGCATATCTCTGATCAATAGTGATTTGGAGCACCTTTTCACATGACTAGAAATTATCGATTGGAGAGTGGCTTGAATTCTTATAAATTTGAGTGAATTCTCTATATATTTTAGAAATGAGGCCTTTATTAGGCCTTATATGTAAAAAATGTCTTCCCAATTTGTTACTTCCCTTCTGATTTTGCCTGCATTAGTTTTGTTTATACAAAAACTTTTTAACTTAATATAATCAAAATTACCTATTTGATTTTCAATTATGAGTACCAGTTCTTCTTTGAAAGTCCTTCTCCATAGATCTGGGAGGTAAACTATCCTATGTTCTTCTAATTTGCTTATAATATCATTCCTTATGTCTAAATAATGAACCCATTTTGACCTTATCTTGGTATGTGGTGTTAGGTGTGGATCAATGCCTGGCTTCTTCCACACTAGTTTCCAATTTTCCCAGCAGTTTTTGTCAAATAATGAGTTCTTATCTTAAAAGCTGGGATATTTGGGTTTGTCAAATACTAGATTGCTATAGTCATTGACTATTTTGTCCTGTGATCCTATTTTATTCCACTGATTGGCTACTCTATTTCTTAACCATTATCAAATGTTTTTGATGATTGCTGCTTTATAATATAATTTTAGGTCTGGCACAGCTAGGCCACCTTCATTGGAATTTTTTTTATTAATTCCCTTGAAATTCTTGACCTTTTGTTCTTCCAGATGAACTTTGTTATTATTTTTTCAAAGGTCTATAAAATAATTTCTTGGGAGTTTGATTGGCATGGCCCTAAATAAGTAGGTTAATTTAGGTAGTATTGTCATTTTTATTATATTCTCTTGGCCTATTCATCAGCACTTGATATGTTTTCCAACTGATTAGATCTGACTTTATTTGTGTGAAAAGTATTTTGTAGTTGTGTTCATATAGTTCCTGACTTTCCCTTGGCAGATAGATTCCCAAATATTTTATGCTATCAACAGTTATTTTGAATGGAATTTCTTTTTGTATCTCTTGCTGCTGGACTTTGTTGGTAATATATAAAATGCTAATGATTTATGTGAATGTATTTTGTATCTTGCAATTTTGCTAAAGTTGTGAATTGTTTCCAGTAGTTTTTTAGTTCATTCTTTAGGGTTCTCGACATACACCATCATACCATCTGCAAAGAGTGATAATTTGGTTTCCTCGTTACCTACTCTAATTCATTTAATCTCTTTTTCTTCTCTTATTGTCAAAGCTAGCATTTTTAATAAAGTATTGAATAGTAATGATGATAGTAGGCATCTTTGTTTCACTCCTGATCTTATTGGGAATAGTTTTAATTTGTCCCCATTACATATGATGCTTGCTGATGGTTTTAAATAGATGCTACTAATCATTTTAAGGAAAACTCTATTTCTATATTCTCTAGTGTATTTAATAGAAACAAATAGGGTGTTCAATTTTATCAAATGCTTTTTCTGCATCTATTAAGATAATCACATGATTTTTGTTAGTTTGGTTATTGTTATAGTCAATTATGCTAATAGTTTTCCTAATATTGAACCAGCCCTGCATTCCTGGTATAAATCGAACTTGGGGATAACTTTCTATAATCTTGTTGCTAATATTTTTTAAAAGATTTTTGAATCAATATTCATTAGGGAAATTAGTCTATGATTTTCTTTCTCTGTTTTCACCCTACCTGGGTTAGCTATCAGAACCATATCTGTGTCATAAAAGAAATTTGGCATGACTTCTGCTTTCTCTATTTTTCAAATAGTTCATATAGTATTGGAATTAATTGTTCTTTAAATGTTTGGTAAAATTAACTTGTAAATCCATCTGGTCCTGGAGATTTTTTTTTCCTTAGGGAGTTGATTAATAGCGTCTTCAATCTCTTGTTCTAAAATGAGACTATTTAAGTAATTTATTTCATCTTTGTTAACCTGGGAATCTATATTTTTGTAAGTATGCATACATTTCACTTAGATCATCAGATTTATTGGCATACAGGTAAGCAAAATAGAACCTAAATATTATGCTAATTTCCTCTTCATTGGTGGAAAGTTCACCCTTTTCATATTAGCAATTTGATTTTCTTCTTTCCTTTTTCTAATCAAATTAACTAAAGGTTTATCTAATTTTTTTCAGAAAACCAACTCTTTGTTTTGTTTATTAATTAAATAATTTCCTTTTAATTTTATTAACCTTTTATTTTCAAAATTTCAAATTTAGTATTTAACTAGGGGATTTTAATTTGTTCTCTTTTTTAGTTACATGTCCAACTCATTGAAATTCTTTTTCTCTATTATATTCAAGTAAGCATATAGAAATATAAAATTTCTCCTAAGAACTGCTTTGGGATCATAAATTTTGGTATGTTATCTCATTATTGTCTAAAATTCTAAAATTCTATTTACATGCTTAACTTCTTTCTTGTTTGTTTTGTTTATTTTGTGGTTTACCTAGTTCTGATAGAGCAAGGTTAAGATTCCCCACTAAAATAGTTTTGCTATTTCTTCTTGTAGCTCTCTTAACTTATCTAGGAACTTGGATGCTATACCACTTGGTGCATTTAGTTTTAGTATTGCATTTAGCTTAGTATTGATATTACTTCGTTATTTATGGTACCATTTAGCAAAATGCAATTTCCTTCCTTATCTCTTTTAATTAGATCTATTTTTACTTTACCTGAGATCAGGATATCAGGATTATTACCCCTACTTTTTTTATTTCAGCTGAAGCATATAGATTCTGTTCCAGTCCTTTACCTTTATTCTATATGTATCACTCTACTTTAAATGTGTTTCTTGTAGGATTCTGGCTTTTAATCCAGTCTACTATCTGCTTTCATTTTATGGGAAAGTTCATCCCATTCACATTCACACTTAAAATTACTAACTCTGTTTTTTTCCAATATCTTATTTTCCCCAAGTTATACTTTTCTCTTTCCTTTCCCCCTTTACGTCCTCACCAGTGTTTTCCTTCTGACTATCACCTCTATTAATCCCCTTCTCCTTTTACAACCCCTTTCCTCTTTTTTATTCTGTTCCCCTTCTATTTCTGTTCTCCCTTCTATTATCTTCCCCTTTCCTTTCCTCTCTTTTACTTTTCTATAGGATGAGACAAATTTCTATATTAAACTAAATACATCTGATATTCTTTCTTTGAGCCAAATCTGATGAGATTAAGATTCATACAATGCTCATCCCCGTCCCTTCTTTTCCTTTTTGCCTCTTCATGTGATGTACCCCATTTTATTTCCTCTTCCCTCTTTTTCCAGTACAATTCCTTTTCTACCTCTATCTCATTTTTATATCATCACAGCAAAGTCAATTTATAACTATACCCTCTGAGAATATTCCAACAAAGAAACAGTTCTAAAGAGTTAATTGTATCATCTTCCCATAAAGGGATGTAAACATTTTAACCTTAAAAAATACAGGGTTTTTTCTTCCCTTTTTACCTTTTTATGCTTCTCTTGAGTTCTGTATTTAAAGAGCAGATTTTCTGTTCATTTCTGGCATTTTCATAAAAAAATAAATGAAAATCCCCTATTTCATTGAATGTCCATCTTTTCCTTGAAAGATAATGCTTAGTTTTGCTGGATAGTTGATTCTTGGCTATAGCCCAAGTTCTTTTGCCCTCTGGAATATCATATTCCATGGTCTTTTATCCTTTAAAGTGGAAGCAGCTAGGTCCTGGATAATTTTGATTGTGACTCCTCAATGTTTGAATTGTTTCTTTCTGGATACTTGCAGTATTTTTTCCATGATCTGATAATTCTGGAATTTAGCTACAATATTTCTTGCAGTTCTCATTTTGATGGCTCTTTTCAGGAAATGATTGCTGGATTATTTCAATGGCTATTTTACCATCAGGTTCTAATATATCGGGGCAGTTTTCCTTGATGATTTCTTGAAAGATGTTATCTAGGTTTTTTTTTTTTTTCATCATGATTTTTAGGTAGTCCAATAATTCTTAGATGGCTGTCCTGGATCTATTTTCTGGGTCAGTTGTTTTTCCAATGAAGTATTTTACATTTTCTTCTATTTCTTCATTTCTTTTTGTTTTGTTTGACTGATTCTTTATGTGTCATTAAGTCATTCACTTTTATTTGTCAATTCTAATTTTTAGTAAATTATTTTCTTCAATTAGCTTTTTAATCTCCTTTTGCATTTGGCCAATTAAACTTTTAAATGAGTTGTTTTGTTCACTGGATTTTTTTTCCATTTCACCAAAACTGTTTTTAAGGAGTGACTTTCTTCAGACAATTCCCATGTTTCCTTTTCCAGAGCTCTCATTCCTTTCCCCATTTTTCTTCTAACTCTCTTTTAAGATCCTTTTTCAATTCTTCCAAGCAAGCCTTGTGAGATGAAAACCAATTTATATCACCCTTTAAGGCTTCAACTGGAGATGTTTTGACTTTGATGTCCTCAGGATTTAAAGTCTGTTCTTTGTCTACACAAAAGCTACCTATGGTCAGAGCTCTTTTTATATTTTTGCTCATTTTTAAAGATTAGGGTCTGCTCTTAGGGCAAAAGAAAGATTGTCAGAAACTTCATCTACAGGTGACAGTAGCCTCACACTGCCCTGGGATCAGTGCTGCCAGTTTCCTTCTCATGCTGGAAGAGTGTAGCTAAGTCCTGCTTATTATGCTAGGGTTCAGGGGCTCATTGTTTGCCTTCTGCAGTTGTGTTGGATGTCTCATAGCTAGTCTGCTGATTCACTGGCTTGTGAACCAGGACAAAGTAGCAAATGCTGCTATATTTTGGCTAAGAGCCTCCAACTTGATTCTGCCATCACAAGGAAGAATCTCCACCCTGTGTCTCCTTGCATTGTGCTATGCTCTGCTGTGCTGTGACTACTCTGAGCTGCAACCCCACCCTCTGCCCATTAGAGACAGACCTTTCCTGAAATTCTTACAAAATATCTTCTGCTGTAACTTTGTTATAATCTAGATATTTGTGGATTCTGTCACTCCAAAATGTGTTCAGAGGCTTGATGTGGTGTTGATCTAAGAGAAATCAAGAAGAGCTCAGACAAAGACATGTCTACTTTCCACAAACTTGGCCCTGCCCCCTCCCCAAATATTCTTAATGTCTAATTTAATCAAAGACAGTTGGATTCTCATATCTCTATATTTAATCTCTTGTGATATGTTGTTTTGGTTGAAATAGATGAAGAAAATCCAAGTTAATACCAATATGCAGTAAGAAAAGGGAGCAATATTTTAAGAGGCAATGATTTAGAATTGTTAAGAAAATAGTTTTAATTTAAAGGACTACCTGTAAGGGTCTTAGGAATCCCCAGAGGTCCTCAAACCACACTGAGAGATCCTGATCTAGGCTAAACCATTCTTTTTGCTATTGATGAAATAGATGACAAGAAAGGTTAAATTACTTCTTCAAGATGGCAAAGATAATAAATAACAGAGTTCAGAATTGAATACAGGTATTCTGACTTCTGAAAAATTGCTCTTTGCAGTATGCAATATTTTTTAATTTAAAAATATTTTCCTTTTATTTTGAATTCAAGAACCATTAACATTCTAAGATTTGAAAGAGGAAATTGAAGACAACTATAGAAACTACATACAATGGTTTTTAAAAAGAAAGAAAGATATATAATACACATAAAATGATTTTTTAAAAAGAAAGAAAAAAGTTATGTAAATTAACAATAAGGTATAATAAATTATTCTATTTATGAAACCCCTTTTCCATTTTTCTCTCTCCCTTCCTACACATTTTAAAATGCCTCATTGGTGCTCTTTTTCATGTCTATATAATCTTTTTTTTCCAGAAAAAAGCACTGAACACATTCATAAATAAACAATTAATTTATAGAATAAGAAAGGAATAGCTGATTAAATTCATCAAATCAATGGTTCTTGACCCTTCAATAGTAGCCTAGAGACATATAGGCATTAAAAGTAAACATTTGAAACTAACTTCAAATCTATTAGGTCATATTGCCTCTTCTTCCCAGTTATTTTTGTATTGGTCAAAAGAGATATTCACCATACTGGGTAGTTTCTATATAGAGAATTTTTGGAAATATATGGACAAGAATCCTACAGGACAAGAAATTTGGATTGGTCTAGTTGTTGTACTCATAGTGATAGAGTGTCCATACCAATGAGATCACAGAATCATCAAAGTGTCAAGGTAAATGGCTCTATAGCACTTAAAATTATAAAATACATATTTAAAATACAATATGTACAGAGTAAATATTGGTCAATTACTAAGAAAAAAACACCACAGTTGTTAGAGAAGACAGATCTATTTATGACATTAATTCCATCATTATAACTTTATTTACCATCTTGCTTTAATGGAATAATGGGTAAATTCATATAACTATTATGTAATATTAGAGCAACAAAGTAATAATTTAGATTAGAAAATATAATAAATCTGATTTATGGATTGATGTCATAATCATGTTTAGTATTTGTAGAATTCTTTAAAATTTACAAAGAATTTTCTTCCAAACAACATTTGGTTATGAGTATGAATATTATTACTTCCATTTTATAGATGGAATAGTTCATATACAAAGTTTATGATTTGGCCAAGGCCACAACGTTATTGTGTGAAAATAAGGATTTGAATATATTACTTATGACTTCAAGTCCAGTTCTGTTTTCTTATATGAGCTTTGTTAAATGCCCAACCACATCATGCTTCCCCAGAGTCAGAAACTTAAACATAACTGATTCTATTGTTTTTGACAGCATAATGTGTGAATAAATTGAGAGGTTATGAAGAAATATAGACTCAGAGATCTTGGCTGTTATTGAGATTTTTGACTATGAACTTTCTAGTAAAATGCATCCCTTTTTCTTACAAAATGTAAATCAAGCAAGACATCAGGATTGTCTTAGAAGGTTTTTTTTTAATTCCTATCTTTACTTTTCTAGGCAAATTGTGAAATTAAATCCTTATCATTTTTGCCTTTTTGAATATTTAATTTTTTCAACTGATTTGGAAAAATCAAATTGGAAAAGACAATGCTTCTAAATTATTTCCCTATTGGCATGTGGCTGATGCCAAAAATCTCTCATTAAAGATCTATTCGATGATCATTGTTGTTATTGTTTTCTCAATAGTATTTTATTTCCCCAAATATATGTAAAGGTAGCTTTCAACATGCAGTTTTGTAAGATATGGGTGCCAAATTTTTTCTCCCTCCCCAAGACAGCAACTTAGAATCTAAGTTTTTTTAAAAAATATTTCTCCTCCGGGGCAGCTAGGTGGCGCAGTGGATAGAGCACCAGCCCTGAAGTCAGGAGGACCTGAGTTCAAATCTGGTCTCAGACACGTAACAGCTGTGTGACCTTGGGCAAGTCACTTAACCCCAATTGCCTCAGCAAACAAAAACAAAAAAAAAATATTTCTCCTCCAAAATATTAAAGAAATAGAAGATAAGTTGCATACAATTTTAAAGTAGATTTATATATGTGGGCAGGCATGTTAAGTAGAAAGGGTTCAGTCTTATTTTGGGATCATTCATGTTGATTTAACCATATATATATATGTATGTATATATATATATATATATGCATCAATAGGTAAAATCATAGGTTCTTAAAAACAAATCTCTTTATTGACTATCTAGGACTATTCTGTCTTTTACCATACTTATCTCATTTTACATAGATAAGAGTTAATTCTTTTGTTTAAAAGCTCTATAAACAATGTAAAAATTCTTTCAATATTTAAGTTGCCAGAAAATTTTTCCTTATTTCTACATGCCTCCTGCGGTTGCTTTACCCCATTTAAAAAAAAAAAAAGTTTCCATATTTAGGACTGGGTATTCAACCTCAATTTCAAAGGCAGTTGCTGATGCATTGGAAGTCAGGAAGTCCTCAGTTCAAATATATCCTTTGATACTTACTACCTATGTGACTCTGGGCAAATTATTGTTATATCTTATTTTTCTTAGTTTACTCAATTGTAAAATACATATAATAATAACACCTATCTCTCAGGGTTGTTATGAAGATAACATAATATTTTTTAAAAGTACTTAGCACTAGTGGGATATATTATGCACACAACATGTAATAGTGAATGGTCATATTAATTCAATGTTTGATAAATCCAAAGATTCAAGCTTTGGGTGAAAAGACTCCCCATTTGACAAAAATTGCTAGGAAAACTAAAAAGCAGTTTGGAAGAAACTAGGCAGAGACCAAATCCTCATACCATAAGCCAAGAAAAGCTCAAAATGAGTAAATTTTTACACATAAAAGGTGATATGATAGGTAAATTAGGGGAATGTAGTATAATGTGCCTATCATATCTGTGGCTAAGAATTCTTGAACAAAAAATAGAGAAGATCATAGGAATCAAAATGGTTAATTTTGAGTACATGAAATTTAAAGCTTTTACACATTGTTGGAGGAGTTGTGAACTAGTCTCATCATTCTGGAATATGATTTGGAACAATGCATAAAGAGCTATAGAAGTGCCGATTTTTTGACCCAACAATATCATGACTAAGTCTGCATTCCAAGGAATTCAAAGATTGGGAGAAAGGACATATATGTACAAAAATATTTCAAACTGTTCCTTTACTGATAGCAAAGATGTGGAAATTGAGGGGATACCTATCAACTGCGAAATGCATGGACAAGTTATAGTATTTGACCTTATTAAAATCATATTCCCTTCAAGTCATCTCAGATCTTCATATGAAATGAAACATAGGTTACCCTCTTCTGGACATTTTTGTCCCTTGAAAATTCATTCACTTCTGTAATTTACTTTCACTAGTACCTAATTTTTAAAAATAAATATTTTATTGAAACAAAAATATCAATAATATTATTGCTATATTGATATCTATTTTTTTGTTGTTTTGCTGAGGGAATTGGGCTTAAGTGACTTGCCCAGGGTCACACAACTAGGAAGTGTTAAGTGTCTGAGACCAGATTTGAACTCAGGTCTTCCTGATTTCAGGGCTAGTGCTTTATGCACTGTGCCATCTAGCTGCCCCTATATTGATATCTATTGACATGATTGTGTATTTCCCCTCAAAAATCTCCTTCCAAGACTAAATGTGGATAAAAACATAATATTTTCACCTTTTTTGTAGTTATTTGCTTGCTTGGTTTTTTTTTTTTCTTTTTCATTTTTCCCCCCTTTTGACCTGATTTTTCTCAGATAGCATTTTGCTCACTTTTAAAGATTGAGGTCTGCTTCTAGGGCACCAGAGAGATAGTCTGGAACTTCCACTACAGGACAACAGGGGCTTTTCACTGACTGTGCTTGGCCTAGTGCTGCTGCAGGCTTCCCCACTGAACTGGATGGGCCTAGTCAAGTCCTGCCTCGTTCTCTCCAGATCTCTCTGAAATCATCCTGTTGGTCATTTCTTACAGAACAATAATATTCCATAACATTCATATACCATAATTTATTCAGCCATTCTCCAGTTGATGGGCATCTATTCAGTTTTCAGTTTCTAGCCACTACAAAAAGGCTGCTACAAACATTTTTGCACATGTGGGTCCCTTTCCCTCCTTTAAGAGCTCTTTAAGAAATAGGCCCAATAGAAACACTGCTGGGTCAAAGAGTATGCACAGTTTGATAACTTTTTGAGCGTACTTTCAAATTACTCTCCAGAATTGTTGGACCCATTTACAATTCCACCAACAATGAATCAGTGTACCAGTTTTCCCACATCCCCTCCAACATTCGTAATTATCTTTTTCTATCATCTTAGCCAATCTGAGAGGTATATAGTGGTATCTCAGTTGTCTTAATTTGCATTTCTCTGATCAATAGCAGCACATTTTTCAATAGTCAGCTTAATGGACACATCTTTCCTTTGGGTTTTTCTTATTCTCCTAAGCCCAGTACACCAAAGTAGTCAAGGAATATTTTCAGGAAAAACTCAGAAATAAAATAAAGGAATTCTGAATTTTTATACTGATTTGGGCTCCCTTAAAAATAGATTGGAGAATTTGGTTATTAATATAATTGATTATGTTAATAGTTTTCCTAATATTGAACCAGTCCTGCATCCCTGGTATAAATCCTACTTGGTCATGGTGTATTATCCTGGGGATAACTTTCTGTAATCTCATTGCCAAAATCTTATTTAAAATTTTTGCATCAATATTCATTAGGGAAATGGGTCTATAGTTTTCTTTCTCAGTTTTCTCCCTACCTGGTTTAGCTATCAGCACCATATCTGTGTCATAGAAAGAATTTGGTAGTACACCTTCTTTCCCTATTTTTTTCAAATAGTTTATATAGTATTGGGATTAATTGTTCTTTGAATGTTTGGTAAAATTCACATGTAAATCCATCTGGCCCTGGAGATTTTTTCTTAGGGAGTTGATTAATAGCTTGTTCTATTTCTTTTTCCAAAATGGGGCTATTTAAATAATTTATTTCCTCTTCTGTTAACCTTGGCAATCTATATTTTTGTAGATATTCCTCCATTTCATTTACATTATCAAATTTATTGGCATAAAGTTGGGCAAAGAAACTCTTAATTATTACTCTAATTTCCTCTTCATTGGAGGAAAGTTCTCCCTTACCATTTTTGAGACTAATAATTTGATTTTCCTCTTTCCTTTTTCTAATCAAATTAACTAGAGGCTTATCTATTTTGTTGGTTTTTTCATAAAACCAACTCAGTTGTATTTATTAATTCAATAGTTTTCTTATTTTCAATTAACAAAAACCATATGATTATCTCAATAGATGCAGAGAAAGCCTTTGATAAAATTCAATGCCCATTCCTATTAAAAACACTGGAGAGTATAGGAATAAATGGGCTTTTCCTTAAAATGATTAGTAGTATCTACTTAAAACCTTCAGCAAGCATCATATGTAATGGAGTCAAACTAGAACCATTCCCAATAAGATCAGGAGTGAAACAAGGCTGACCACTGTCACCATTATTATTTAATATTGTCTTAGAAATGTTAGCTTTGGCAGTAAGAGAAGAAAAAGAGATTAAAGGAATTAGAGTAGGTAATGAGGAAACCAAATTATCACTCTTTGCAGATGACATGATAATATACATAGAGAATCCTAAAGACTCAACTAAAAAATTACTGAAAACAATTCACAACTTTAGCAAAGTTGCAGGATACAAAATAAATCCACATAAATCATCAGCATTTTTATATATTACCAATAAAGTTCAGCAGAAAGAGATACAAAAACAAATTCCATTCAAAATAACTGTTGATAGTATAAAATATTTGGGAATTTATCTGCCAAGGGAAAGTCAGGAACTATATGAACTAAACTACAAAACACTCTCCACACAAATAAAATCAGACCTAATTAATTGGAAAAACTTAAAATGCTCATGGGTAGGCTGAGCGAATATCATAAAAACGACAATACTACCCAAACTATTTTACTTATTTAGTGCCATACCAATCAAACTCCCAAGAAATTATCTTACAGATCTAGAAAAAATAGTAGCAAAATTCATTTGGAAGAACAAAAGGTCAAGAGTTTCAAGAGAATTAATGAAAAAAAAAAGGCTGATGATGGTGGACTTGCTGTACCAGATCTAAAACTATATTACAAAGCAGTGGTCATCAAAACCATTTGGTACTGGCTAAGAATTAGAGTAGTCGATCAGTGGAATAGGATAGAATCACAAGACAAACTAGGCAATAACTATAGCAATTTAGTCTTTGATAAACCCAAACACCCCAGCTTCTGCAATAAGTACTCACTATTTGACAAAAACTGCTGGGAAAATTGGAAACTAGTGTGGAAGAAATTAGGGCTTGACCCACATCTAACACCACATACCAAGATAAGATCTAAATGGGTTCATGATCTGGATATAAAGAGTGATAAAAAAAATTAAAAAATTAAAAAAAATAGATTCGAGAAGTCAGTGGGAAAAGAGATGCATAAGACTGCCAGATAGATTAACTATAATATAGCATACAAGAAAGAACAGATTCCTTGGCTCAGGAGGAAGGTTACATTTTTTAATATGCATGTAGCTCCTTGATGTCAGGGAGCATCTTTGGTATAACCAGTGACTGACAAAACCAGTGACTTTGTAGCTACTGACTGATGGAGAATGCCCTGCCTTTGTTAGACACCAGGAAACCTGGAGCCCTGCCAGAGAAGAAATAGAGATGATGTAGAATCCCAATTTGTCTAAAAGTCAGGGAGTTGCTAGGGAGAAGGCTGAAATGGTTCTTGACTATGATTCTTCAGATGGATTATGGGCCTTGAAGGTGGGGGAAGTTACAGTCTCACTACATTGTGATATTGGGGAAAAACAAGCACTCATCAGTGACTTTTGGGAGCATCCATTTCCTTGGAAGGAGCAAATGCATATATTTAGTTCTTAACTGGATCATCAACATAGGAACTGCCAAGAAGGTAGTAACTCTTCTGGATGAACACTGTACAACTGCTTAGAAGTACTAATAGTATGTTTTTTTTCCTTTCTTTTTTAATGTGGCAAATCTATATGTAACCAGATACTGCACAAGGGGAGTACAGGAAGCTTGGATATAACCAATTCCCACTCAACTAGATTGGGAGTTGGGTTACATACACAAAACTATAATCTGAGTATGTTTCTTTTTGTATCATGTGAAATGGAGAAAAGATGCAGAGTGGTAAAGTGAAAAAAGCATTGAGCCTAGAATCAAAAGATGACTGAATATCACATATGAAATATGATTGATCGTGGGCAGGGTCCCTGCACCTAAAATCTCTTTATACTCTTGATCTCTTTTACTGAGAGTTTTCATTTTAAAAAAGTTGCATAGTTAGGCTATATATATTTGGAGCTTTTCTTGGAGTAAACTCCAGGGGTAAGCAAACTTAATGAGCCAACTCTGTGTCACTTATGAAACACTATGCAAATGAGCTTTCTTGCCTTTTAAAATCCTAGATTGAATCTAAAGGAACATGGACCAAGGTAGGATCTTGCTAAAATTAGCACAACATTCTTAAGTTGGGAAGCCACTAATTGGGAGGCTAGACCATCTTTTAGGAAGCACCACTCTGCCCAATATTTAGGGCTTATGTTTTATCCTACTACATCATCAGTTAATTTACTATGGTTAATTGTGTATCTTTTCCTCTTGAGCCTACTTTATCTTCTCTATATTAGTTAATACATCTCCCCTATTTCTCTGAATTCCTCATAGTCATTATTACTTACAGCCCAAGTATATTCCATTGTATACATGTTTTTTATTGTCATTTTCTAAACCAAGAGCACTTACTTTGCAATCAGCTTTTTGTTATCAAAACAAAAGTACTGGTATTCATAACCATGTTGGCAATCACAAGGCCAATTTAAGTTTTTGCCATAACTTAGAGTTATTGGAGGGGCAGTTTGATATTATAGTCCATAGAATGTTGGACCTGAAGTCAACAAGACTCAACTTCATGAATTCAAATCTGGACTCAGACATTGAATAATAGTGTAACTCGGAGTAAGTTATTTAACCTGCTTGCCTCAGTTCCTCATCTATAAAACAAGATAGAGAATGAAAAAGTAAATTACTCTAGTATCTTTGCCAAGAAAACCTCATGGAAACTTATAGAAAGCAATGTTCCAAAGTCAAGAAGGCTCATCTTCACAAGTCCAAATCTAGCCTCAGATACTTACTAACAATATGATCCTGGGTAAATCACTTAACACTGTTTGCCTCAGTTTCCTCATCTATAAAATGAGATAGGGAAGGAAATGGCAAGCCATTCCATTATTTTTGCCAAGAAAACCTCAAATAGTGTCACAGAGTCAAACATGACAGAATAACAAGAGAATTCTATGTTCCATCATTCAAAACAATTGACTTAATGAGAAGTTTTCAATTTTGTCAGGCCCCAGATCACTTGTGAAGGTTTAATAAAGGGGCTTTACTGATCTGACTCATGTCCTAAATCAACTTTTGAACATTATAACTATGTCCTCACCTGACCCTAACCCAATCTTCTATCCAGTTGTGTTTAATTTGTATTCCTACAAGTTTATTGATGAACAAAGACAAAAAGAAACAAAAACCTGAAATAAAACTATTATTTTCTGCTTTTCCCAGGTATATCCCTGTGTCATAGAAGATTCAATTTATCTAAGGGTAATTTTTTTTACTAAACAATACTGACTGTTCCTTTTGAAGCTTTTAGAAATCAAATTTGTATTGATTCTTTTCGATATTTTTCACATATAGATCAAATATTATTATAACTAAAAATAGTTCTGAATAACAAAAAAAAACTTTCCAGTTTCTATTCAATGACCCATTTATTCCAAGTAATGTTTTCCACACTATATAATTCCACTATAATAAGATAATTTGTACCATCCCTTGGAGTTTGTTCTTTTGGGATTTTGTCTACTTAGGAGGGGAGTTAAACTTTTTTTTTACAATTTCCAAGGTCCTCTTACTTCTTATCATGCATCTTTTAAAAGCCTCTAGTCCTCATCTCTCAATTCTTAAATATAGTCAAGTGACTTTGAACATATCTCAGGAGATAAATCCACCCATCAGATTTACAGACTTGAATAAATACATTCACTCTGTTTAAAGGATTTTTAGTAGGTTTCTCCATTTTTCAAGGTTGGTTTTCTATGCCTTCTGTCCATGCTACTAGCTGTTTTTTATATTACTTGATTTTGGTAAAGGCAGAGTTAACAAAAAGCATTAAATGTCTCTCCCTTTCTAATGCTTCAAAATATTAGATAAAACTTGTGAAATGCATTTTCATGAGATTTTTTTGGGGGGTGGTTAAAAATCATTTGACTTGAAGCTCTTTTCTATTATCTGCACTTCATTCCACAGAATATAAATCCATTTTGTAATTACTTCAATATTCTTATCTCAGAAACTTTGCCTGACACACCATTCCATATGTTTATGATTCTCTGAATGAAAAAGTGTTCTCTGACAACCATTCAGATTTTTCCCCTTTAATTTCCATTTATGCCTTATTGTCTTATAATGTTCAACTGAAAATATATGTTGCAATATTGTGTGACATTATCTGTATTACTTAAGATTTTATATACCCATATATCATCCAAACATCAGATAAATCTCAGGGTTCTTCTCTTTTTTTCTACATCTTTTTCTAGAACAGTACAGGTAATAGATTCCATTTCTTCCTTATGACAAGTTGACTTTAAGCATTTCTTACAAACCTTAGACAGGAATCCATTTGCATTTGGTTTGCAATACTTTTTTTTTTAAGTGAGCAGGGAATATGATTTGGCTTAAACTTTGGCAGCCATTAAAATGATAGTGCTCACTATGGCAGTCATCTCAAAAAGAATTTTATTACACCAAATTACAATACTATTATTTGCTAATTATAATTATTTGGATTTGCTAATTAATGAAGTTAGAAAAGGGTGGTGGGGTTAGTATACAGTGTTTTTTTAATATTAAAAAATTACTTTTAAATAGCTAAGATTAGTTTGAGAGATTAAATTTTACCCCTCCCAGCTACCCACACAAACACACACACACACACACACACACACACACACACACATCCTCCATGCTATATGCTATCAGGGGACAAAAATCAATCTTGTGAGGGTTCTGATTATTTGTGCTCCAAGTTTCTTGTCAGCAGATTCACAATGTGTGTGGCAATGAATCTTCTGCAAGATAGAGGTGTTGTCTATCAGCTAGAAATCTTTTTTCCCCTGCCAACTTCTTGTGGAATATGTGGTTGTGATAAATTAGGAAAAGAGGGAAAAATAGAAGACTATTTGAAGAAACAATTTTAATCCCATGTTATCAGGATCAAGAAAAAACTAACATTAGTTCTCATGACTTTGAGATGAAAAATATATTCTTAGAGGGGGAAAACTATAAAGTTACAGAATAAATAAAGCAATGGCTTTTGTCATCTTCAAAAATCATGTTTCTTATTTATGAATAAGAAAAGGACCCCCTTAATACCTGAAGAGGGGTTTTGTAGCTGCACAGTAAAATTAGGAAGAAGAAGGAAATGGAAATTGAGCTTGGGATTTCTTAAGAGACATAGGGGAAAGAGAACAGGAGAAGGGATCATGAGTCAGAAATAGAAGAAATTTTAAATATTCTAATTTCTTTCACAAGATCACTTTTTCATTGAAATCAAATTACCTGTTTCATTTTCTTTTGGTTCTTCAAGATTTGAAATATAAAAAAGTAACTTTTCTCAAAATGATAGTAGAAGGCATTAAATATAAGGAAGCTAAAATAAATAAAATCAAACAATGAAAATTATGAATGATATTTCCATAGCATTCTAAGGTTTTTTTTTTGGTTTTTTTTTTTTTTTTGCTTTTTGCTGAGGCAATTGGGATCAAGTGACTTGCCCAGGGTCACACAGCTAGGGAATGTTAAGTGTCTGAGACCAGATTTGAACTCAGGTCCTCCTGACTTCAGGGCTGGTGCTCTAACCACTGCGCCACCAAGCTGCCCCACCACCTAGCTGCCCCTAGCATTCTAAGTTTTGGGAAAATAATTTTTATACAATGGTCACAGTGATCTTCTGAGGTAAGTATTTATTATTGTTATTCAGTCATTTCAGTCACTGCTGACTTTTTGTGACATCATTTGGAGTTCTTTTGGTAAATTTAATAAAATGGTTTGCCATTTCCTTCTCCAGTTCATTTTATATGTGAGGAAACTGAGGCAAACAAACTTATTTGCCAAGAGTCACTCAGCTAGTGCCTCAGACTGACTGACTCCAGTCTGGGCACTCTACCCACTGTGCCTTCTGGCTGTCAGTAAGTTTTATAAAGGTTATGTTAATCCCCATTTTACAGATGAAGAAACTGAAAGTGAAAAAGGTCAAGGGATTTGCCCATGGGTACAACATGAAATAGTTGTAAAATAAAAACTATTCTTCTTGCCTTTACATGGATAAATTTTTGTGCTTCAATCATGATCCTATCTCTTCTCACTTTGAAGAGTGTCACTGAATGTGAAGAGGTTAAAGGACATCAGTTCAGGAGCATCTCTGTCAATTTTATTGACCTCTACTTTGCTAGTAGCAGATCTGTGTGGCCTTGTTTCACTAACAGAGATGGCCTTAGGGAAGAAGGACATGACTCCTCCAAATGGTGCTAAAAAAGCCATTTTTATAAACAGCGCATTCATATATCCAAGGTCACATAAATAATTTTTGGAATAGTCAAAATTTGTTCCCAGTTCCTCTGATTTCAAATCTAGCACTTTCTCCATGACATCATGATGAGAACCACATATACTTTAAAACCTCTGGGGGTGACTTTGGTTTTCTAGTACCTCTAGGATTAATTTTGACAAAACTCAAAATAATTCTTGAAAAAACCCACCCAGTTAAAAATCCTCTAATCCTACATTTGTTTCTCATCTACTTCTAGTCCAAAAATTGAGGTTTAGAAGTAGCTACAAAACTAGAAGGTTGTCCCAGCAAGTGTTTCTACGGAGCTTGTATCCCAAAGAGATCTTAAAGGAGGGAAAGGGACCCATATGTGCAAAAATGTTTGTGGCAGCCCTTTTGTAGTGGCAAGAAACTGGAAACAATGGATGCCCATCAATTGGAGAATGACTGAATAAATTATGGTATATGAATGTTATGGAATATTATTGCTCTGTAAGAAACGACCAACAAGATGATTTCAGAGAGGCCTGGAGAGACTTACATGAGCTGATGCTAAGTGAAATGAGCAGAACCAGGAGATTATTATACACAGCAATAAGACTATAGGATGATCAATTCTGATGGAGATGGTTCTCTTCACCAATGACATGTTTCAAATCAGTTCCTATTGTTCAGCGATGAAGAAAGTCTTATACACCCAGAGAGGCCTGTGGGATCTGAATGTGGAGCACAACACAGCATTTTAATGCTTTCTGCGAATGTTTGCTTGCATTTTGTTTTCCTTCTTAGGTTGTTGTTTTTTTCTCTTTCTAGATGTGATTTTTCTTATATAGCAACATAATTGTATAGATATGTATACATGTATTGGATTTATCATATATTTTAACATATTTAACATGTATTAGACTACCTGCCATCTAGGGGAGGGGGCAGGAGGAAGGAGGGAAAAATTTGGAACAAAAAATTTTGCAAAGGTCAATGTAGAAAAATTACTCATATGTTCGGTAAATAAAAAGCTTTAATAAAAAAACAAAATAGATTATAAAAAATTTTTAAAAAACAAAAAACAAAGCACAACTAAAAGGTAATCTCTTCTAAAAACCTGTCTTCTATTTGATACATCAACTGTGTGAACATAGCAATATATTTTGGAGGCTCAAATGATATTTAAATATGAGCCCAGTTTGAGTGGGATATTAAGCAGGTTAGCATTGAGGAAATATTTTCTGCATGTGACAGTACTTTGCAGAGCAGAAAGGAAAGATAAACAAAATGAACTCTCCTTTTAGAATATTTAGTTATAGCTTTCTCAATTAAAAAATATTCCTGTATTCTTCTATGATTGTAAGGTGTGGGGAAAATAATACTATCTTCTACATGAGATTTCAAGGACTCAGGTAAAAGGCTAGATATAATTCTGCCTTATTCTCAGAAAACTACAGTGCCTTTTCAGTTAAAGAGATCAAAGAAGCATGAACTCTTCCAGTTAGTCCCATTTACCATTTAATATCATTTAGAGCAAGGGAAAAGGTAATTTACTGAATAGTCCCCTCATGGTGTGACAATTTATTAAGTGAGCAATTTATTCCTTTTTCAGTACTGAGATAAAACCATTTACCATTCAAATTCCTTACATTCTTTGGCGATAAGAGGAGAGTATATTCTTATGTTTGATGGGGAAACCATGGAACAGTCTTAGGTCAGACTTCAAAGCCAAGAAAATATTTTCTTCTTCCCATTCTTCTATCCGTTTCATCAAAATTCCTTAAAGGAAATAATTATGTTGAGTTTTCCTGATTAATCAAGTCATCATAAATTCCTTATTTCCCTTCATAAAATCTGTGGCATTCATGTTATGAAATTTTATGGAAAAAAGTAGTAGAAAATCTTCCTTTAATACTGGAGAATTCCACCAGTAACCCTGATATGTGTTGCTGTATTCTACATTCAGTTCTTTTTAAACAATGAAGTAAATATGACATGTGAGTAAAACAGGGGAAAGCAGATGAGGAAATTACAGCAATATATTATTTCATGAGATGGGGAGAGCTAGGAGAAGTTTTAGATTATTGTGATCTATCAGGAGTTGTCACATATCATATAGATCTCATATAGATCCTAAATGACTTGAATGCTAGTAGATACTATTTGAAATGGTGTGAAGGATGGTGAAAATTTATGTCTAATATTATGGTAATTATTATTATATTTATATAATGCTTTAATGTTTATGAAACATAACACATAAGTTTGTTGTAGTCACCATTATTACACTTACTTTACCACAAAAAAAGTTGAGAGTGTGACTTTTACCTAGGATCACAGATAATAAGTGTCTGAGGCAGGAGTCAAACTTAATTCTTCTTGGCTTTGAGTCTAGCACTTTATTCATTGTACCACCTAACCAAAAAAGAAAAAGAAAAAGAAAAGATGAGAGAATACCATAGATTAAGAAATATAAAGGAAGCTAATGGTGTGTTCCATTGGTCAGGTCTCCACAATGGAAGGAGAAATTGAAGAAGGTCTCCATATTTTGCATGAATTCCTATGGTGAATTTGTGAAGGGACATGAAAAAGTCACATAGGATGAGCAAGTTTAAATGTATTATGATTGTCATTGTTGAAGGCAATATCACATGGATGGTATCACAGATCCATTGGAACATTCACTTCCAATTATCTATGGAGATAAGATAAAGTTCTAACTTTTCAAATAGAAGCTCCATGGTGTTGTTGGGTTCATGTAACAACATGGTATTCACCCCAAATTTTGGAGAAATTTCCACAAACATTAGAATCAGAAATAGCAGGAAATCTCTAGAACTTGATAGCATTTCCAGGTAAATGTTATGTAGGAATGTATTGCTTGATGGTTTGCATAAATTTTTCCTGTCAAAAGCTGAAAAAATGGGAGCAGACTTTTCAGATGTCTTTAAATCTTTATTCATGGCTATTAAGAATATTAATTGTAACAATACCATGGCATCTCTATACACTCTGTTGACAAGTTCCTCATCAGAACTTTATTGAATGTATTCTCAGATTTAATCTTCAATAACATGCTTCATGACATAATTTGACTTTAGAATATAATACAGTAAATCACACATTACTAAATACCAAATACAGGAAATGCACAAAAAATATCCAGATGACTATCCTATTTTGGTTTAATTCACAAAAGTATTTGACATCAGTAAGAGATGTTGGCAGATACAAGTTTAATTACCCTTGGGAAGTTCCCTGATGCGAAGGGCTGTCCAGAATTAAACATGTCAAAAGGTTGAAATTAGCACCATACTTTGGTTCTGCCTAATTTAATTTATTTACCATTACCAATAAAGTCATATACAAATTTAAGAATTCAATAGCAAGAGACACTTAAGTACCCACAACATGTAGGGGACCGTGTTAAGTGTTAGAACCCAAATTCAAAGAAGCCAAAATGGTTTCTATCATTAAGGACATTATATCCTACAAGGAAGTAATAATGCTTAACCAGGGAAACAAAAAAAAATCACATTTTTTTAAACCAGAGCTGTACTTTTATTTATATAGAGAATGCAAGTGAGTAATTTCCTTTATCAACTCAGATTACCACCTTTTCTACAATTTGTGATCTCAGAGAGTTATGTGGGCATTGAAATTAAGTGACTTAACCAGGGTCACATGGCTATTATATTTCAGAGATAAGACTTGCAGCTTCATCTTCCTTATATTGAGACCCATTCTCAAACTATTAATCACACTCTGATAATAATAAAAAAAATTCAAGAAAGAAATAGTTTTAATAATTTGGAAGAATCAGAAAATGCATCATGCAGAAGAATTATAAATCATGTAGCATGCAGCATTTGAAAAAAGCTAGGGGTCACTATTCAATCTATTCTATAAAACCACGATATGACATGAATTGATGAGACCCAATAACTATCAAAATACATTTCCAGAGAATTTCAAGCTCTCCCCATTTTACAAAACAAGATTATAATCAGTGGTAATAAGAGAAAAACCATTCTGTAATTATTATATAACATAGTTGTGGGTGAAGAGTTGTCATACTTTGTAGACTTGGCAAATACTTTGCTCTACCAAATGCTAAAATGGTGTACCAAAATATTCTAGTGAAGTCTCATATATAACATTGTCCATTGTTCAGATGTTGCTGATGGTTATTACCAAAATTTTGTTACTTAAATAATGACTCTAAATAGAGACACATACCATATACCATACCATACCCATATAAATAAATATCATACCATACCAAATAAAGTTGATGTTATTGAAGGCAATATCACATAAATGATATCACAGATCCATTGGAACATTCACCTCCAATTATGTATGGAGATTAGAGAAAGTTCTACCTTTTCAAATAGAAGCTCCATGGTGTTGTGGGATTCATTTGACAATATAGTATTCACTCCAATTTTTTGGAAGCTAGACAACAGAATTGTAATCATTATATCCAAAACCAAACTCATTATAATTTGCCACAAATCCATCCACAACAACCAAAACTACCTCTTCTGATTCCTATGTTAATGTTTCCATATTCCTAAATAATATAACTTCATGATTATCATCTTTGAATCTTCCTTATCTCAAACCTCATTTATATGACTAGCTAGCAATTCCTTTTAATTCTCCTCCATAGTCTCTGATATCCATTACTTCTTCTCAACTCCCATTATAACTTTCTTTGTTTAAGCCCCTATTTCTATTTCCTAGACTATTGTAGTAATATTCTTTTTTGGAAAAGTTTTTCATTTTAACCCTTCCCCATCATGAGTGTATTTATCTTCAATAATCAATCAAAGCATACACCTAACTCAAAGCAAAGAGCTTCACTAAAATGGTGTGACACAAACAATACTTAAAAAAAGCAATTCCCTACAATAAACCTGTTATGTACTCTCCCCAAAATATATATATCATCATCAGTGGGAAGAGTCAGAAACATAGAGAGAGGTAAATCTTTGGAGAAAATATGTAGTCAAAGCAAATTTTATCTCCAACATTCACTTTTCTTTTCCATGATGTTCTTGTGCTGCTTTCTCCAGGCTCAGTATCTATGCTGGTCACATTGTTCAGCTGGACTTCCAGCTTTTCCTCTTTGTAATTCCTCTCAAAAACCAGAGCTAAATCATGCTTCACTTACAAAGCTTAACCTATCACATAACTTGATTCCTGAGCTGCTTTCTGCTGTATGTGATGTATCCTATTGAGTAAGTAGCTATAAGGTAAGTCCTTTTAAATAATGAAAAAGAAGGAAGTGATACTCCTTCCTTCCAGGAAAAGAATGATTCCCTCCCCAGGACAAGGTTCTTATATAGCTGAAACTTTTCTTGATTCACAATGTTAATGCTAGCCAAAGCTATTTCCTGCATTAATTGACTAAACAATGAATTGATTGCTTAGAGAATTATGTCTAATTTTTGAAAGGGTCAACCAGTGGCATGGCAGATTTTTCAGTCAGTCAGTGGCAAGCCACTATATAATTCCATAAAGTGAGAAACTTCTTACTTCAAAAAGGTATAGATGAATGTAGACAAATAAGACTAGTCTCTTACCTCTTGTTCTTTTACAATGCTTCCTGTCTCCATTCTGTTTTTCACACCATTGCCATTTCTGAAAATGAATTCCGTCTTACCTCTACCTTGTTAAAGTTCCATACTTTCTTCCAAGTCCATGTTAGTTGCCAAAACCTGATACTTCAAGTAACATTACCCCACCTCAATAGGCTAAAAGTAATCCCAAATGTCTCATGATACTTTCCCCAGACCTCCCCACATTTTATATCCATCTCATTTTGCATGTTTCAAATAGATTCATATATTAGTCTTCATTCCTCCCTTATTTCAAAAGATTCCTAAGAGGAAGATTTGTGAGATATAAATCTTTGTATCCCCAGCACTTAGCAAATTTTTTATGTATACTAAGTACTTTTAATAAATGTTTGCTGAGTGAATTAATAAATTAATGAATTAATGAGTATATTTTAAGTTCCAAGTTAACTTAAAAGGCAGAGGTGAAAAATTGGCTGTGAGATAGCAAATTAAGAATATTGAAGGGCAAAGTGATAATTAGTAGTAAAATGGTTCAACATCTTCATTTTATAGATATAGAAACTGGAGCACAGAGAGGTTGTGATTTACTTAAAGTAAGTCAAAAAGCTAATTTGTCACAAAATCAAATCTAGAATTTCATCATCCTAATTCCTAACCCAATTATTTTTCAACCATTTTTAGGACCCAGAATAGATGCTAGTTCTTTGAGGTTTTTTTAATATCAATGGAAACACAATATCACCAATGGTAATATTCAAGGATACAGCTTACCAGCTGCTACAATGAGAAGAGCAAAGGGCCTGGTGTCTAGGAAACTAAATTTTAGTCCCAATTATAATACTAGACATGACTATGCAGATTATGTTATCTTTCTGGAACTTAGATTCCTGATCCATGAAATAAGAATTATAATATTGGTGCTTCCTATCTAAAGGATCACTGTGAAGAAAATAATTTGTAAACTAACCATGTTATATGAATTTTAGCAAGTATTACTATTATTGTTGCTTATGCAGTTCAGCTAGAACTAAATGGGTTCATTCATTTCATTTTTAGATTAAATTTTATCCTTTCAATTAGAAGCATTTATTTTGTCTTCTTCCCACCTTCTTGCTATAATGAAAAAAAGAAAAAATCCTCAAATAATCATAATTAAGCAAAGCAAATTCCCATATTGGCCATATTTTTTTAAAAAAGATGTATCTCTATCTATATGTTTAATACATCACCTCTCAATCAGGAAGTTTTCAGGAAGTATCTTAATCACTAGTCCTCTGGATATGATGAATAGTCATTGAAATGACAGAATTCTTAAGTTTTCAGGTGTTTACTTTTGATAATGTTGTATAAGATGAAATCTTCTCCTGGTTCTGCTTACTTCACTAATCATTAATTCATACAAGTCTTCCCAGGTTTCTCTTAAACTTTCCATTTCATAATTTCTTATATATTAATATATAATCTTTCTTGTATTAAAATTCTGTGTTAATACATAAATTTGTCATATATGTAATGAAATAGCATTCCATTATAGACATGTCATTTTTAAACCATTCCTTACTTGATGGGCATCCCCTTAGTTTCCTGACATTTTCTACCATTAAAAAAGAATATTTTTATACCAATGCATTCTTCTCTTCTCTTGTTGACTTCTTTAGAATCTAGCAAAGCAAAAAGTATTGTTGCATCATTATTTTCAACAAATAATCATTAAAAGAGGTTCAAGAGAAAGTGTAGTTTCTGCTAAAATATATAAAAATATTTTAAAATAAAAAAAATATTTTTGAGTGATCACCAAGAGGACAAATACTTTCATAGAAACAAAGGACAGGCAAAAAAATGACTATGACACAAAGCTGAGCTAAAATGAACTTGTAATCTAGAGAGACAGGCAGAAGAAAAGGAAGGGAAGGAAGGGGAGGAAGAAGAGAAAGGAAGGAAGAGGAGGAAGAAGAGAAAGGAAGAAAGGAAGGAGAGAAAGGAAGCAAGGAAGGAAGAAAGGAAGGAAGAAATTGAGAA
Organism: Myrmecobius fasciatus; assembly: GCA_023553655.1. Taxonomy (NCBI): domain Eukaryota; kingdom Metazoa; phylum Chordata; class Mammalia; order Dasyuromorphia; family Myrmecobiidae; genus Myrmecobius; species Myrmecobius fasciatus. The sequence continues at coordinate 331,102 of JAJPUD010001627.1, read as the reverse complement.
AGGAAGGAAGAAAAAAAAGACCCACCTCAGTAAGGTAAAACAAATCTCAAATTTCTCAGAAGGAAGAAAGGAAAAAAGAAAGGAAGGAAGAAAGAAAAAAAAAGAGACTTGGAGAACCATAGGAAGACTTGCATGAACTGATGAAGTATATAGTAAACAGAACTAGGAAAATAATATATATGACTATAAAAAGGTGAAAGAAAATTAAAAGAACCACAACAAGAAATTAATGCTTTGTAATTACAATGGTCAAACATTGCCCTGGAGAATATAGACTTCCTTTTCTTCTTTGAGAATGAAGAGACTATGAATGTGGGAAATTGTAGGTATTTGCAGACTAAGTAAATGGGTTATTCCATTTTGCTATACTACTCCCCCATCTTTTAAAATTTATTTTTAAAGGAATTATTCATTGACTAGGGGATTGGATAAGGTGTATACATTAAAAAATAAAGGTGATAGCAAAAATACATATTTACTATATATGTTTGTATAAAACATTTACAATACAAATTTAAAAGAATAATGACATATTACCTGCCTCACAAAGTTTTTGCAAGGAAAGTATTTTATAAAATTTAAAGCACTAAATAAATGTGATCTATTTTTCTTCAGCAGTATGGGAACTCTTTAAGGAGCAGCTGGTTATTTTAAATCTCCTCCAGTACTGATCATAGGGTTTTAATCAACATGTACTTGATAAATGCTAGTTTAATTAATTGAATTAAATTGGTATCTACCAATTATAATATTAAACTTCAGGAGAGCTACAAACAAAATACTATGAGGCTAATTAGAAGACCATAGAACTACTAATGCTCCCAGTCATGAAAATCAGAAAAGGCAATTGAAATACAGATCCTAGAGGATCAGAGGACTTCTGGGCCCTGAGAGCAACAATATAGAGAACTAGACATTTCCTCTGATCTCCAGGCACTCTCAAATCTCTCCCAAAAAGAAATTATGCACCAAAGATATGACAGTTTTACGCTGACTCTATGGTCTTAGGCATCCAGAAATCAAGAGAAAGTAAAAAAAAAAAAATCAGGAACTGATATTCCCTGATTCTGAAGTTACTAAGAATCCTTCCCACAACTCTAGCACTACTTGTAATGAGATTGCACTAGCAGACCTAAATTTACAACAAAGGTATGCAACAAAATCCATCTCTATACCTTAGTCCCTTCCCCTTTTCTGGGTACTCCAAAGACTTCAATTCTAGGATACTGAAATTTTCCCCGAGACAACAAATCAACCAATGGATTTCTACAACAGGAGCAGAAACCAGCCTAAGGCTATAATTTTGTAGCATTCGCAGAATCTGAAACCCAGATAGACAATCTTGTAGCACCAATGCTGCAAAGTTCTGAATTGACATGTTGGGCTAAAGAAATACAGAATAGAGGTATCAAGACAAGACACCAATGCAGGACACTGTTGTGTGTATGTGTGTATAGAGGTGCTGAAAGAAAAAAAATACAACATAGTGGGAGCCAGTACTGACACCCCAAAGTCAGTTATGGCACAAATGCAGACTGTGAATTGCCCAGTGTAAGAGAAGGCTGAGACACATTGAAATCTCACTCCCAGGGAAAACGTAATAAGAGAATAGAGAGTCAGATGATGTGATGTGGCAAATTAGGAAGGGAAAAAAGAGACTAAAATGGCCAAAGATTTCAGGAAGAAGAAAACTCAAAGACTTTGAATATAAACAGATAAATCGATAGAAATAATATTAGCAATAGACAAAAGTGACCTCCAGATCTAGTAAGTGAGTTTGGGCATCCATGAATAAATGTTGAAAAATAGAGGATAACAATCCTTCATTTGATAACACAAAGGACCCTCTGAGATCTGAGGAGAATGTGAAACCACACCATATAATTCCTGAATAGTTCAAAAAAGAAATGAGAATTATGAGAGGAGAACTTATAAGCTGCACAATAAAAATAATGATCATGATAAGTGTGAAAATATGTATAGAGAAATGTACATGTTTAACATCTTATTTGCTTGTCTAAGGGAGGGGATAGAAAATTTGGAACACAAGGTTTTACAAGGGTGAATGGTGAAAGGTATCTATGCATATATTTTGAAAATAAAAATAAAAATAATGACTAGACTAGAAAAACTAGAATCTATAATGGCAAGCCTCTCCAAAGAAACAAGAAATAATGATAGAGCAGGAAATATAAGGCAAAACAAACTGATCAGCATGCATTCAGACAATCTAATGATCATAGATATTCCATAGATCAGGGCTTCCTAAAATTTTTCCACTTGTGATTTCCTTTCACCTGAAAAAATTTTACATGAACCTGGGTATAGAGATATATAAAATAGGTGTACAAATCAAAAATATGCCAATAATAAATCAAATTTATTTTAAAACAATAATGTTACACTTTTTAAAGATGAAAGCAAATGTGCTGACTAAAAAGATGAATGTCCTTGTTTATTTTTACATAAAGCATTAAATTTTAGTGAAATATTTGATACCTTTTAGTATTGCCAAATTTTTGCAACCCCCACATTTAGTTACATAACCCAAAATGGGATCACTACTCACAACTGAGGAAGCTTTGCCATAGATATCCCAGAAGAACAAAAAATAGGACAAAAAACTTTGATGCCATAATGAAAAACATAACAGAAGAGAAGAACTGCTCAGAACTTTTGAACATAGAAAATAAAATTCTAATTGAAAGTATTCACAGATTGCCTCCAGAAAAGTGGGTTCCACTTAGCTGGATCTTGAACAATCAAAACTTTTGAAAAGAATGAATTACAAGGAACAGCTAGAAGACATAGTGGATAGAATACCAGCCCTGAAATCAGGCAGACCTGAATTCAAATTTGATCTCAGACCCTTAACACTTCCTAGCTTGCCCTTGCATGGGCAAGTCACTTAACCCCAATTGCCTCAGCTAAAAAAAAAGAATGAATTACAACAGAATATGAGTATGAGATGTGATTTATTACAGTAGATAAAGGGTCAAATTTGGAATTGAGCCAGAAATTCTGAATCAGAGAACTTGATTTAAATCCCAGGACTGCCATATGATTTCTAAAGTAAAATAATTTTAATGAACTTATACTAAAAGTAACATATATACATATATATATATATATGTGTGTGTGTGTGTGTGTGTGTCACAAATAGCATATATACTCTTTCTATAAAATGAGACAGTTGGATTAAATGACTTCTAGTTCTAAATCTGTGATCCAACAACCTAGCTTTATAACCATGGGCAAGTCCTTTCACCTCTCAGATTTGCCCCAGTCAATTCTCTAAAACTATAAAGGACAAAAAGCATTGATGGAAAGAATTTCCACACCTTGAGTTCTCCCTGACCTACTGAAACTATGAATCTGACAGAGGAAAAACCCTAACAACTTTGAAATAAACTATGATGGTTAAAAACAGGATGGTCAAAAATTCCCAGGATTTTCAAAAGAAGTGTTTCAAATAGCATGGCTTGTCAGCAAGCTACACTGAAAAAAATAGAAGCCAAAAGACCAGACCAGTATCCTGGAATCCAGAAGGAGAAGTTACTCTTTAAATAAGATTTTAGGTCAGTTCTGAGTTGCAGATAGCACTACAGTCTTTCAGAGAAGTGATAGTCACAAATCAAAGAACAATTTTCTTTTAAGCACATTGTAGAAAGGCCAGCATTTTACACATCCAGCTCTTTTTTTAATATCTGGGCATATAGATTGCAATCCATTCCTGGAAGTCAGAGATCTGCCCAGCATTGTCTTTCTTGGACATTTTTTTTTATCGTGAACACTTAGGATGCTCAATAAATACTGATTGTGACTAAGATGGGAATTATATGACTATCAAGCCCGAAGATAGTAGGCCTCTTGAAGGCAGAGGCCATGTCTCCTATTTTTTTTCTTTATTATTTATACTGTCTAGTAGCATGGCATAAACCACATGAATATTGCAAAGTTAAACTGAATAGATGGTAATTGAATGGTGATTTATCATAAACTTTTTCCTGAGGCCTGGATTCAGGAAAATAACCTTAAAGCTTCAAAGTAATTCTCATGGAGGAAAAAAAAGTTCTTTTTTTTTCTTGGCTTAGAGTCAGGAGTTTAATTCATTCTTGAGAGTCAAAATGATACCTTGGGAAAAGTTTTGGATTTGAAGCCAGGGGAATTATATTTGAATCTCACTTCTATCATGTACTATTTATATTATCTTAATAAAGTCACTTCATGCTTCTATGTCTCAGTTTTCTCATATAAAAGGTGCTTAAGTTGGACTAAATGCTCATAATCTTTGATCCTGAGACTATATACACAACCGAATGCCTTACTAAGATATATTTCTATATCAACATTTGCTTCTCAGAAAAAAAAAAATCTGGATCTACTAGAAGTGTTGATTTAAGAAACATATGTCAGGTAGGTGACCTACATTCACTTCTCAATCTGATCTCCAAGAGAAGCTATTGGAAAAATACTAAAACATCCCAATGAGCTCAAACCATGAGACTAGCTCAAATCGAACCACAATGATTAAATATATTAAGCATAATGGTAATAAAGCCTTAGTATTTCAAAGAATGATGGTATTCTACAAAAGAATAACAGGACAGTTCTGTGCAAATGAGGAATGCCAGCTTTTTTGTAGTTAGGACCCCTCCTATCTTAATGGAATGTCTTCTGTCTATCTTCAAAATCAAATTCAAATGCTATCTCTATCTTGAAGCTTTCTACTATAGAAGTAGGCTGGTATACTGCCTAGAATATTGGTCTTATGAGACAGGAAGTCCTGAGTCAAAATCCTACCTTTGACATTTAATTGCTATTTGATTTTGGTCAAGTTTCTTACTCTCCCAACCTTTATTTCCTTATCTGCAAAATGGCAGCCTATCTACAGAATGGTTATGAGAATCAAATGATAATAATACATACAAAGTACTTTTGGATGGATAGATATATGATAGATGACTAAAAAGATGGATAGATAGATAAATATAGATACAGATATATTTGTGGCCATCACAGAAACTTGTTTTTAAAAATTCTTAAGAGAAAAGAAAGTCATTGGTACTGAAAAGAAAGCCTGAATAATGAAGAATTCATGACTACTCATGTAGTTTCAGCAAGTCAATGAGGACTACTAGGGGAAAAAAATGATCAGAGTAGGCAAGGCCATGGAAACATTAGAGACTTTTTTACAATGTGGTGACACGCTAAAAACTAAAGTCAAGAATGACATCACAAGGGCCATCACTTGGATTGAAGTCACTTCAGAAGGGTTACAAAGAGTAAATTAAGAAAGCCTTCATGACTTTCCCTAAGCACAGTATGAAAGTGAAAGCCCCATGACTACATTGAAAGGAAGAAGCCCAACTTGGCTTTAATATTTGAATTGTAAAGTAGAGATCAATTAGTTTACCATTAATCAGATAATTGGGGGGGGAGGCCCTGAATAATATAAAATGAAAAGTAGAAATAACTAGCAAGACAATTTTCAGGAATCGTCTCTCAGCTTTATAAACCAATCCTCCCATAATGGCCCTTTTTAATGTAATTTATAGTTTCATCATTACCCTTTTTGTATTAGTAATTATTTCTAAAATACCAAAGAACCATCTTTTTTTTCAAGGTCCTTCCCTGAGCCTGATTTACTGCTCTGCTCATGTTGGACTCTGTCTTTCTGAGGTTTGACATTTCCAAATATTTATTGCTCTTTTACATTAATGCCTTTCTCATGAATCTGAAGGTGACCGTTATTTCTTTCATCATGTTGTAATTAAATGGATCAACTATTGCTTTATTATTTCCACTATTTATCTGAAGCATGCATTAAAACTTTCAGATTAGAAAGTGATATTGAGTTCTTTGTGAACTATAACAAACAAATATTTCCGAAAATGTAGGGTACTCTTGATGCATTGGCAAAAGGAACAGTTCCAAGAGAAAGCACAAAATCTTTAATATTTTATTGATCAGATCTAAACCTTCTGCCCAAAGTGGCAATTAAATTTCAATTAAACTGACTGAAAGCATCATATTAAATTTCAGCACTTTACGAGCTATCAGATAATGCTGCAGGACAAATCTTTAGTATGATCACACTCTTTTCAAATTATATTATCCTGTTCATTCACAATAAAAGTGACAGTTTTAGGTATACTTTCAATATTTCTTGAATATAAACCCTCTAATGAACACATTTTATTGCCTTTAAATCAATTATTATTGGATATTTTAATAAAGTGAATTGAGCACTTTGTTTTACACACTGCTTAGAAGTTATTATATTTTGCAGCCTGAACAGCAATGAACAGTAGCAAGAAGAGAGAAATATCCAAATAGCTGGCCATATAGTTGAAATGGAATGAGCTAATTTACAGAGAAGAGATCTACCTGTCTCATTTTACAAGAGCTAATGGTATACGCTAATAAGAAACTGATTAACTTTTTCAAAATTTAGGCCCCAGTTGCAAAAAGCATCTCATCTCTGGAGGAGATGGTTCAGATGACATGAAAATCACAAGCCCAGATGTGAATAATGGTTTTAAATATGTTTGTCTGACACCATATGGACTTATTTGTCTGTTTGTTTTGGGTTGTTGGTTTTATCATCTTGACCCTTTGATGCCTTCTTTGTTACATGACATTGGGATTTGTAAGATTCTAGTGACTCAAAAAAAGCTTCTTACTTGGATTTGACCATGGCCATGGTACAAAAGAAATGAAGCGTGATGGTGCTTATCCATTCATTTTGGCTATCTTCGTGATTAATGCAGATCACTGCCCACTTCATTCAGCTGAGGCAGTCAGTATTGATTGTGAAGATAGCCAAAATGAACGCCTCAGCTGCGCAGCCATCCTGTTCACTCATCACACATTGGGAGACAGTCTCACATTTACTCGACAGACTTCATAGATCTTGTCTCTTCATCCTCGATGCTCCATGACTGCATTGACATGGGGAGAAGGAAAGGGAAGTCAAAGAGAAGTTACTCTTATTTAAATGAAACCAGTCCACATGCTTTTAAAATTCAAAATATTTAGTGCTGATGTTAAAAGGATGTTGCATCAGTAGCCATCTGATTCACTGAAATGGATTCAGTGAAAATTTACAAAGGAAGCTCAATTTTTTTAATTGAAATGACTTTTTTATTGTTACTGCTTTAGAATCATGAAATGTTAAGGCAAGAAGGGCTTTTGGGAGGCCATCAAACCCATGTCCTGTTCTTTTAGGTTCACCATACTTAAATAATTCCTGATAGGTAAAAATCTATGTTCCTTTTAAGCTCCTCAGAGAATAGGATGCCATAATAATTATTGAGCATTAATCCTCACTTTTAGTATATTCCCTTTATGTATAACTTAAATCCCAGTATGAGCCAACTAGGACCCACTACCTCTTATCTTCAATAGAATCAGAGAAATAATGACAACCAATCTTGAAACTTCCCATTCTCATATATGCAATTGTCATTCTTCATTCCATAGCAGTACACCAATACATGATCATGGATTCATGGACTAGAGATGGAAGAATACATAGAGTTATCAAAATCAGTCCATTCATTTTCACTCATGTTGAAACTGAGAAGTGAAATGATTTATCCATAGTAACAGTACTAATAGACAGGAATTAGAGATTTAAATCTAAATCCCTCAACACCAAGTCAGGTGCTCTTTTACCTGAAGGAGGTAGAAGATATAAATTAGGATAAAATCATTGGAATATCTTCAGTAGCTAAAGGTGGCCTGGAATAATGAATAGCAGGGCCAGTCTTGCAGTCAGGAAGACCTGAATTTAAGTCTTTGACATACATTGGCATAGTTACCACGGGCAAGTTACACAATTTCTCTGGATTCCCAAGAACCTCTTTGAGACTATAAGCTACATCAGATGAGCAAGTTTCTATACTTATGAAATCATAGTTCTTGGCTTTCTTTTCCCCCACCCCACCAAAAATCTTGAACGATGGCAAAGCTTCATCCTTAGAAAGTATGGTACCTCTCAATACTCTAGCCCAGTGGTATCAAACATATAGAAATGGATTCTTACAGGCTTCATACTAACATAGAAAAATCAGATTAATGTTACACATATTGCATTATACTTTTATTTCTTTTGTTAAATATTGCCCAATACTATGATCTGGTTCTGGTCATACTAGGAAGTTTTGCTGCCTGCAGGCCTTGAATTTGACATCTCTACTCTAAGCAACTCTCCAAGACTAAGTAACTAAGAAAGTGCAGATCTCTTTGAAGAAATGAAATCTCAGGATGGCTTAAAAAATTGATGCCAAAATAAGGTGTGATGATAATATACTGAAGCTAATCTTGTTTGTTTCTAAATATATGCACAAATATCTTTGTGGTTTATAACAAGCATTAAGTTTGTATAGGACACTAAACTAAGATACCAGTGGTTTATTGAACAGAATAAGCTTTAGCATTTAGAATCAAGAAATCCCAAATTCACAATCACCCCACTCACACCCAGAAACTTTCTAAGTAGATAGTTTTATCTTTCTGAGTCTTTGAGAGGTGCAAAATACATTTTTACACTAATTACCTCACTTAATCTATAAAATGGAGATCATAAAATCACCTAACTCAGAGATAAAAGAGTTAGTGTACCTAAATCACTTTGAAAAAGATAGTTATGTAAATTAGAGTTGTTTTCTTTGTGATTTTAACTAAAGGAGATAGAAATATTAGTTAAGACACAGTCCTTGACCTTAGGAAAATTGCAGTCTATAAAGAGGATATGACACATATAACAATAGTTTTAATACAACTTAGAATTCCAGGGCTTCTATACTCGGTGCCATCTTTTTTTCATACAATGTGTTTAGCCAGGCTGCCCTACTTAGATACATATTCTTCAATTTCTTACCTCCAGACATATCCTGCTCCCTGTGCCCAAAATTTCCTCCCTCATGATTTCAACTATTGAGCCCCTAAATCCAACTCAAATGCCATCTTCTCATGAAGACTGACTTAATTCCATCAGTTGATACTACCCACTTTGAAACTTCCACAGTACTGTGCCCATGCCTCTCTGATGCACTTATCATATTATTTTGTATTATAATTATTTGTACACATATAGTATGTCTCCACCAAACTATAAAGGTCATTAGGGGAAGATTTTTGTCTTATTTAAATTTGGTAAGTCTCACAGGACTTACTGTAGTGCCTGCAAACAGTAGGTATTTAACAAAAATTTTTTTAATTCACTTGAATCAAATAAATATATGAGTGATATGAACAAATATATAGGTGAGATCCAAGGATAGAAGGATCATAGAAATTTTAAAATAAAAGTCAAAAAGAAATCTAAAGATATTTCAAGCATGTAGCTTCTTAAGTAGTCTTAAGTAGTTCTCTTGGAAAGCTTTGAACTACTTTGAAAGATAACACTAATTTAGAAATGTGAGTTGGTATATCTGTCAGTCAGTCAGAATATTTACTAAGTATTTACTATGTGCCAACATAGCTAAGTTATATTATTATATGGCTGTTGTTCTTTTTATTCAAAGAGGACCAAAATGGTATTACTATATCAGAGTCGAGGTACAATGTGTCCAACTATGGCTGATCAGACCAATATGGGCTCAGAAGGCTCTATTACCGTAAGTAGTCCATATGAACATCTGGAGCTGAATGTCTCTAATTTTGTGCATTTTTTGTGCCTTTGGTTATATAATAATAATCAAACATCAGCTCATGCTCATATGTGATGCATATGTTATATATTACCATAAAGTACAGCAATAGATTTCTAAGTTATTTTTTTTTTCTTGGTCAAGATCTGTGATTTTATCAGTAAAGGGAATTTCCAGTGTGGAAATTCTGTACTGAGGGCAATTATAATTCCTCTATATCTTAAAGTCTTAGAGAATTGCCTGAGGACACCAAACATTTAAGTGATTTTCCCATGTTCACGTGTGTCAGAGGCAGGACAGATATTTCTGAATTTAAGAACAAATTTCTATATGTCATACTATGATATGTGTGATCTTGGAAAAGTCACTTGATTTCTCTCAATTTCCTCTTCTATCAATGAGGGCATTAGAGTAATCTAAAATTACTTCCAAATATATTACTTCAAATAGCATATATACACATCTATGAGACAGACTCTTAATGTTTCTTTCCTTCCCAGTACAAAAAAAAAGAAAGAAAGAAAGAAGAGAAAGAGAAAAGAAAGAAACTGAATCAGAGATCACGTGAGATCTTATCAGATTTATGAGTTGCTCAGGAGGGAGACACACACAAGATTAAATGTGACTATAAGGGACTAGTTCTTCCTCTTTAAAAAAGACTGATCACATTCCCACTGCTGGATATCATGTCAAGCCTTAACTCTTCTCAGTTGCACCAATCCCCTTGTTGCTGAAACGGTAGGAGCAGCAAGCTGACAAGCTCAAAGAAAAATGACAAGCACAGACCTATTTTGGCTGCTCCTGGCCACACTCGTGCAACTATCTTTTCACAGATCTTCCTTTTGTCTCTGCTCACATTTCCAAAGAATCCTGTTTTTCCACTGGTAAGATGGTAAGAGGCAAATTCTTGTTTTGACTAAGGGAAAAAACAATAACAACAACAACAACAACAACAACAACAACAAAAATCACTGTACATACATAAGGGAAGTCTATTTGTTTATATGGAGGCATTCCTGGTCTTTAAAGAAGGCAGTTTACCATCTGAAGTATGTATTTTGTTGATAAAGTACATAATATTTTTCAGCTATAGTGTTTCTTTCTATGATTAAATATGTTTTGTTTACTTTGAGTTGTAAGTACTTCTTTTCAGGTTCTCCCCCTCAGACCATATTAGAGAAAGAGACATGTAGAAATAAGCACAAAGAACTTCACAAACAGATCAACTAAATCATAGACAGGACTTATTTGGTAGCTCACCTATTGCAGAATCCTGGGTAAATACCATGCAGCTCCTAAATATATTAATCCTGAGCTGTGACTCCAAGAATAATTTCAGTTGCATTTTAATAAAGCTATTCAGCAATTTTTTTTAAATGCTTGGATTTTATTTGACTGCTGTGGAATGCTTCAGGAAGAAGCCAAGCTCACATGATGGCGGAAGTGAGTAGGGAGTGGGGGTGGAGGACTGGTGAAAAAGGAAGAGAATGCAGGGGGAAAAGACTTCCTCAGCTTTGGAAGTACTTTGCATTTCATTGAGTCCTTCCAATTCATTCTCAAGTACAGTAGCTCTGTTGTTTGAGCAAATCTTTTTTGCCTAGTCCATAATAATTGAACTTTTACAGATTTTCTCAAGTACATTGAAACTGAAGCTAAATCAGAAAGAGTGAATCGGAGCCTACTCCACTAGGCTGCACTTACTCATCCCCAATGCTATGCTGGATTTATTTTTGATGCTAAGAAAAGAACCATGAATTTTTGTCAACTGCGGCCTGGGAATTTACATTTGTTCTATAAAATGCACTGAAAGGACCAGCCTGCTCTTTGAGAACGAGGAATGCAATCTATCCAACTCTCAATAAACTCGAGAATATATATATCTGGTTAAACCTATCTAAAATGAGATGCAGCACTAGCAATATGGTGGGCTCAGGAAGGCTGGCAATAAAAGCAGATATACAGTATCTGACATCAGATTGTTTCAAGCTTAATTTCAGTAAAGTAATAATGTCAGGGAAAGAAATGCACTGTGATGCACAGATTGATACCATTATACAGAAACTATATGATGCCTTATGAAGCTGGCCATCTTTGGGCCTGATATTATGGGCAGAGAATAGAATCCTTGATAGACAATGTGAATGGCTCCCAATATGTAGAATGAGTGGTTGACCAAGGATTGTGGTCAAAAAGAAAGGCTAACATACTGTAATATGAGCCTCTGATTAACAGACTCTGATGGGATTATATTATTCATGAAAATATACATTGTGTCTAGCCTCTTCTCTTCATCTTGACCAGTCAACCTAATCCAGCAAGAGCTGTTCTTCAAACACAGAATGTTGGACATAAGGTGGATTTCTTTCCACTGGGAACTTTTCTTTTGTTGACATAGAAAAATCACCACTGAGAAAAATCCCCTTATCAATGGAGACTGGCAACTAGTGTGTAAAATGTATAGTCTGAGAGAAATGTCCAAGGTAATGAAAGGATAAGTGATTTACCAGGATCATTCAGCTGGTATGTGCTAGAGGTGAGACTAAAATCCAACTATTCCTGACCCCTTTGACATCTCCTCTGCCAGGTTACCTCTCTATATATTCCATATATTTATTTTAACTAAGACATCTTTATCGCTATTCTAGCTATGATGACAAAGGTGTAGGAAATCATGGCAGAGAAGAGATATGGAGCTTCAGCAAGCAAGCACTGAAGCCCTCTTCCTTCAGACTATTTTAGTTGCATTTTTGGACCAATAAATAATCACCTGAATGCATCTAGCATCAAGAAATACATGCTGTAAACCCTGTTTGCAGATTTCATTTTCGGGGAGGGGCCTCAGGATTACAAGGGTAAAAACTCTTTCAAGGGTAAAAAGTGTTTTCAGTTTTCATTAAAACAGTATCAAGTACAGTGTCCCTAAAAGTAGGACCATTTTTGATGCTGAACTTAAAAAATTTGAATTCAAATACTGCCTCAGAAATGTACTTGTTGTGTGACCCTAGGCAAGTCATTTGATTAATCTTAATCTGTAAAATAGTGATGATAGTAGTACCTACTTCACAGGATTGTTGTGAAAATTAAATGGGATAATATATAAAGCATTTAGCAAACCATAAGGTGGCATGTAAATACTGGCAATTATTAATTATCATTATTACTTGTCATATGTGGATGATCCTCACTTCTAGTTTCTCCCCAGGTAGACTAAGATTTTATAGCAAGGGCAGATGAGCATACTTCAAACAGAAACATATTTTTCATTCTTGGATATATGATTCAAAAACTGACAATCTATCCACATGCAAATTGTGGAGTCATTTTAACATCCCAAAAAGGGACATTTGTATTTTAATTTTGAAGCTTATGGAAGACCCTGTTAAAAGTGAATACTAGTGCTTTCAAATAGACTTGTGCCCCCCTCCCTTTAAACAGGAAGCACATTCTGGTTTATACAAGAACTGTTCTTTTCTAAGAGAAAACCAGAGATATTAAACAGTGTCTTTCCCCCCTTCCAATAGCAAAATGATTACTGACAAATTAATATCACTGTTATTAATCGTTACATCCTACAACCATTTTGGGGAAAACATTACCCTTTCCTCTATTTATATCCCCTGTGTCTGTCCTCTGTCATTCCCTTTCTCTTTAATCTCGTTGGCGTGTACAGCTCACTTGTCCTTATTTTATTGACTCAATCACAGGCGCACTGTCACTTTTTATAAAATGGTCACTGCAGAATCACATCAAGCAAATTTTTGATTCTGCAGTCAGTAATTTAGTGCCTTTATGGAATTGCAATTTCAGGGCTCACTGCTTGTTTTTCTAAAATGTACTTTAGGAATTAGTTACTCCAGCCACAAATCAGTAGAATTTATGCACAGTTGTAATACAGTTTATGGCCTCATGGTACATTGCTTCAAAAACAGCAGATGTGAAATTATGATAAATATAATGAGTGTTTTTTTGCCTGATCTAGTGGAGTAGAGAAGGATCTGGAGCGTGTTTACCTATCCCATACAGTACATTTAATGTCTTAGTCAGGAGTCCTGACAATGGCTGATTAATGTCCTCATCTCCTTTATTAAAGATAAGAGTAGCACTGCAGTCAGGAGATAGAAAGCACACCATAAATCTTCGTAAAATGAGCAGTCAAATAATCACTCATCAGAAATAAAATCTACATACATTAACACTAACACTCAGCCTACTGTGCATGCACCCATAAAAAAAGCGAGAGGAGATAGCGTCCCTGAAGTTTTAATTTCAACTAGTTCTTTAAGTTGAATGCTACAGTTCCCGTAACCTGGATGCAAAAGCTGGCATTTAAAAGCACATGTGAAAGGACCAGATGCCTCATCATTACATTAAGAGCATGAAGCAGGCAACAATTAAGCGATTCACTGGAAAGACATAATGCTGATCTATGCTAGCAATTAATCACAGAATACATTAGACAATGATGGGTGACCTACAAATTTTTGACAAAATAATTTTTCATCATGTTGGCGATTTCTTAGCCTAATATGCCTGCAAGGCACAGAGTCCAAACCTGTCATTTATTCCATCTCTCCTTGACAGGCGGCAACCTGTCTTCCAGACAAAATGAACATTATCTGTGCTCACTAGACATTTAGTGCAGGGCTTAGCTTATGACTAATGATAATAGGCAGACAGAAATGTTAGAGTCTGAAATAATGTTCTCTTTGTTAAAGAAATTTCTTGAGGTAGAATTTTTTTTCTCAAAGACATATAAAGATAAAAACTGTTTTTATCTGGATTTTAATGCAACTTTAAGAACCAATATTTCCCTTCTCCCAAAATAAACAGAAGGATGTAACAATTTTTTAATTAACATCTCATTTGAATACAGATTTCTGCCTGAAAATTTCTTACATGGCTAAGAGATGAAATACAAAGACAGAAGTTCCAGAAATGGAGGTTTGAATGAGAAAATGCAAGGAAGCTAGTTGAAGTTTTGTATTTTGGTTGGGAGCCCACAGGAAAGAAGCTGAAAAAGTAGGACCTATAAAAATAGATAGGGAGATAAACAGACAGGCAGACAGACAGATAGACAGACAGAAAGATAAAACCCAGGCTTAGAGATGCATTCTCATCAACCACTCCCAGTTATTTGGTTTCCCTCACTTGCTAAGTTCTTCAAAGGCTGAGAGAACCTGAACCTTATTTTGGAAGAAGCAATTTAGAAGCCACAAAATGCCTAAAACAGATAATTTATTAAATGGCTTTCAAATTCCACAAGCAAGCACTTTCTCTTTTTATTCATAATTAATATAATTGTTTTATGCACTTTGGATGAAGAGAATTAGCTTCTTAGTTATTTTTTTGTGCATTATATGTGCAGAATGCCATTTTCAGAAGTAGATTTTTCTCCAGATTCCTCTGCTGAATTCCTATTAGCTCTAATGGGAATTACACATGCACAATGTTAGGAGACTATACCCCTTAGGCTGGGAATTTAAAAGAACAAATGGCAAGTACATCCAAAAAGTAAAGTCTAATTTAGATGATCCATAAGCCTTTCATGAAAAGGCAAACAAATGTTACCTTGTCTGATGTTCCTGATTGTTTGAATAGCCCTGTAAATACTTCTCCTGGACTCATTACTTAAAGGGAAACTCAGTTTTTATCCATCTGCTCAATTTTTCGACCACATATGTTTGGTTGGGGCTACAAATTGATTTTATGATTTTTCATGATCTATTCTGTGATTTTTCACGCACAAATTGATGCAGAAATACCTTATACTTTGGAATTCCCAGACTTACACACCAACATGTCAGAACATGCACCTTGTCCTTTATCTCTCAGAAGCAGTAGAGGAGGAGAAAAGTTAAAATAATTTGGAACCAAAAATATGGTTGCTTTAATAGATTTGTTCTCAATTTCCTTCCTAGAAGACGGTTGTCACAGCATGATCCAAGTAACCCAAATTTCTGATGAGAAAACGGTTAAAGATAAAGAAATCAAATGGATTTGTTCTTTTATTAATATACAAGGCCAGATAGCCATCTACCTGGCAAAGGGGAATAGGAAAAGGAGAGAGGATTTTTCTGCTGGTATTGAAAGACACCCACTGAAGGATATCGAAGGAATTATCCTTTCCTTTCTAAAAGAATCAGGGTTCCCTGTTCAAAGATTAGTCTATTGATTCATAACTAATATTAAAATGAGTCTTTAATTTTAAGATTAAAAATAATGATTCCAGCTTTATAAACCGCTGTATTTTTCTGAACTAGTCTTTTATCTTTTCCAAAATAAATAACTCAAATTATGACTTCTCTTCCCTCTTACCCCATTACATGAGTCTGTCTCAATCATGCGTATAAATTCATCAGCACTAAATGATAGCAACAAGAATGCTAGTGTTGTAGCAAGTCTCCTTCAGGAGGATAGGCTGTTGCCAGCTATTAATCTAGCTAGACTGCTACCCTGTTACTGTTTAATTTTTGTCTCCTTACAGAAGGCCTCCAAAAGATCCTTTGTCCTTAACATTCAAAAGTGGAAAATTTTTACCTCAATAAAACAATGTCTATGAGAAATATAGGATCTTACAGTCAAGTGATAATTTGATACCAATCATCCAATGAATGCCATAAAAATGAAAATTACATTTAAGGAAATTAGGATATTAAAATTTAGAAGGCAATCTGACTTAGAAGCAAAGAACAGACCAGAAATTTGGAGTCTGATCCTCTCTCAGGAAACAAGTTTTTATATAATTTAGTCTAGTCATCTACTGGTCCCCCTTTCAAAAAAGAATCTTCTTTTCTTGACCCTTTCCAACTTTCAATCTCACAAATCATTTCTAACATCAATAAAAATAAATCACCTCCTTTTTCTGAATTGAAAATAGATATGGCAAAAGAACACAGTAATGAGAACATCTTGGTATATTGATGATAGATAATTCAATTCAACTAGCCCTTATTAAGCATAGACTGTTTGCAAGACACTCTGCTAAGCATCTGGAGTGCAAGGATGAAAATGGTAAACAGTCCCTGACCTGAAGGAGCTTACATTATAATAGGGATGACAACACTGACCTTTACATGTTGTATGTACGTATTTCAGTTGTGTCCTAATTTTTGTAACTGCATTTAGAGTTTTCTTAACAGAGATATTGGAATGGTTTACTATTTCCTTCTTCAGCTCATTTTATAAATAAAGAATGGAGGCAAACAGAGTTAAATAACTTGCCCAGGATCACACAGCTAGTGACTGAGACCAGATTTGAATTCAGGTCCTTCTGATTTCAGGCCCAGTGCTCTATCCACTGAGCCATCTCCTAACTATTGCATGGATAAGTAAATTTATGTAAATTAATAAAAAAAATATAGTAAAATAAATGTTGAACAAATAAGTAAATCAAAGATACATTGAGGATAGAACAAGAATAATTGATATAGGTGAATGAATGGAGAATTAGAGAGTTCAGGAAAGTCTTCCCATAAAAAGTAGTTCTTCAATTCAACAAATATTTGGAAAGCTCTATTATGAGGAGGGTACTATGCTACAAAGATAAAATGATATCTAGAAGGAAGTTCGGCATTCCAAGAGATAAGGGCGAGGAAGACATGACATTTAAAAATGGCAGACAGTTTTTGTAGAGACAAAGAGGTCAAAGATAGAATGTTGGTTCTGGAGGACACCAAGTTGTCCAGCATGGCTAGAATGCAGAGTGTATAAAAAGGAATATATGAATTAAGCTTGGAAAGTAGGCACAAGACAGACATAAAAAGAAAGAAATGTTTGAAATAAAAGCATTTCCTAGATGAAGCATGTATTCAAATCAGAAAACTAGAAATAAAAACTAGTGACACATTTGATAATCAAGTTTTTGATATACTAATTGGACACATTTTCTATCACTGAAAAATTACTGAAAATCCAAGAATGTCCCTAAAGTCATATTTTCTATTAAAATAATTTTATTTAAAAATATAATATAATGGGGAAAAAAGGAAGAAGCATTTCTATAATGTTTTCTATGTGGCAGGTTTTCTTTTTATTTTTTTCAAATATCTCACCTAATTCTCACAATAACCCTGTGAGATACATATTAATATTCTTTTTTTTACATTTGAGGAAACTGAGGCTAAGAGATTTGGCCAGCTTATAAGTGTCAGAGATTGGATTTGAATTTAGGATTTCCTAACTTCAGGCCAAGTCATTCTATCTACTGCCTCACCAACTGCCAATAAAATGAACATTGGAGTAGTATTAACAGACCTGAGTTCTAGCCTTGGGAGGTCACTGAAACCTCATGGAACCTTGGAGAAGTATAATAATACCTGTGGAGCTTTGTTTTTCCTTTCTATAAAATGATGCCATAGAAGGGGCCAAAGACAGACAAAGGAGTGAACACAATCTAAGATTGCTTTTATGTTCAAAGTTCTACCATTCCATTAAATCTATATGCTTACATAATCTCAATTATCCTGTTTGATTGATGATTTAAATATTATGATTACTCTTAAATTGTGCCAGATAACTTTCACTCTCTGGAGGAAGGTGCCAATAAAAGCAAAAGCTAATTCTAAGAAGTAAATTTTGTTTCTATGACCTTTTATGAGATTCTTCTTGTGGTAGAAATGGCAGGCCTTTAATTTTACTGAAGTAGGGAAATCTTTGTGAAAAAAACCACCTCAATCAATGTAGATGAGCAAGTGTTTTGCAGCTTACATTTTTAAGAGATTTGTGTGGAGCACAGAGAGATTAATAGATTTGTCCAGAGTCACACAGCCTTTATGTAACACTGAGTTACAATTTGTGATTCCAAAATCAGTTTTCCATCCAATCCAACACACTACATTTCTAAACCAAATATAATAATAAGGGCAATTATTAGAATAGTCTTTGCAAATGCCTTCCATATATACCACAAAATATCAAGATCCTTTATAAATTCCTGCAAAAGTCTGTATCTTTGACAAATCAAGCATACCTAGCATTTTCATCTTTGTGACTGTCCCAAGTATAATATCTAACATGGAAATTTGCTTTATCATATAACATGGAGATTTGCTTCATCATTTTAATTTTTTTAACATTGATAATTTTTTTTATTTTTAGGAGAAGAAAAACTAGCAGAGTACAGGCGAATTTACAGCTCTTTTCTCAGGTTCCCAGATATATGTATATATGACATATGCATTTATATGCATATGTGCACATATATTTACATATATCCATATATGTGTACATTTATATAAATATTTCTATAAATACATATACACATATATTACTTTAGTAATTAATAGAACTCAATTCAGACAAATGATATGTATTTTCTCTGTTTCTATTGTATCCAATTCTTGTTGACCCCATTTGAGATTTTCTTATCAAACAGAGCAGAGTGGTTTACTGTTTCCTTCTTTAGCTTGAGGAAATTGAGGCAAACAGGTTTATGAAATTACACTTAGTAGTTTAATGTGGTACAATTAAAAGAGAATTATCTCAAAATAAAGAAAATATGGGTACTGGTCTCACATCTGAACTACTCACCACACTAGACAGCTCTCAAAAAGTTTAAATTGCAGTGAAAGGGTTAATCTGAATTTCTAGAGTTAATTTCCTTCTCCTGGAGTTCTTTATCACAATGCAATTGCAGATTCAGGCCCTATCCTACTTATTTGTATTTGGGCTTTAATTCTCTACATCTGCTTTATTTTGATCTGGTTTGCATATTGGATCATCTTGATTTACAAAAAGGTTGTCTCATCTCTGTTATTGAGAATATATATATAATGCTCTTTAAGCTTCTGATAGAATTTACTTGTAAAATTTTCTGGGATCAGGTTCCCCTCATCTTTTTTGATATCTCTTTAAGAGATTAGGTTGTTTACAATGACAAGTTTGGAAATATGTATACATATATTCGATTTACCAATATTTTAACGTAATTAACATGTAGTGGATATCCTGCCATCTAGGGGTGGGGTGGGGAGTTGGGGGAAAAATTTGTAACGGAAAGCTATGTAAGGGTTATTGTTGAAGAATTACCCACACATATGTTATGCAAATAAAATTTTAAAAAAAGAGATTAGGTTGTTTAATATTTTTGTCTAATCAGAATATTTTATGTCTTTGTTAGTAATTATCTGTCACCTCTAACTTCTCATTTTTCTAACAAGAAAATTAATCTTACTTTTCTTCTTTTCCATTGTAAATTCATCCTGTTAACTTTAAATTTTGATGATCTGTTCACTTTTTCTCTTTTCTTAAAATCAAGGTAGCTGATAATATTAACTTGTTGGTCTTTAAAAAATTTAATTTGTCATTTCTATATTCATTTTAATTTTATCTATTTCTCCTCTGATTTTCATGATTTCTTCTTTGTGCTCCTCTTAGTTTAACTGATTGAGTTTCAGTTTTTAAACTATGTATCTTATTTGTAAATCACTTCTTTTCCCATTTTATTTGTAATTCTAAATAACTATCAATGTAAGAATCAAACTTTTACCTCTGTACATTATATAACTCATCCTTTGAATTTGGGCAAGCTAATCTGTGGTAAATTAAGACGCTCATTGCTTCTTTATAAGGTAATCTTCTAGTAGATCATTTCAGCAATATTATTACAGTATCCCAAGAATTTAGGGCTAGCAAAAATACAAATCTATTTTGCTGAATCTATCTCTAATGTGCATAAAAAATATCTTCTCTCAGGGGAAGAGACCACTTCTTTCAAGCTACATTTGATTTGTTTCTATCAATATTTGCAGAAGGAAGCATCTCATGGAACCACCCACATAGTTATTTGTTGAACTATCCCTGTGGTCTATCAATCTTCTTTCAATTCTGGGTTCACTGCTGAAGAAGGTGTAGCTGCCTGGATTGCATCTCTATGATAATTTAATTTAACTGCAAGTGTGCTTGAGTCTAGATTACTCCTGTTAGCAGCCAGAGGTGACTACAAACAGTTGAGGGGCCTAGATTGTTGTCAGGAATAATTACTGTTTTAAAGAGAGTGATGAAAAAATATGGCATTCTACAGAAATACATAATAATAAGAGCAATAGTGTATATATGAATACATACTGACATTTAAATGAAATCATAAATGTTTCTTTGTCAAAAAACAGTTGATAATTGATTAGCTGACAAAATTCTCTAAACTGCATTTGCATCTTTTTATATGACTGTATGGTATCTACATGCTCCAGGCAGATTCCCTTAATGGGTTTATGTATACTGATAATCTGGAAATGAAGTACATGTCTGTTCTAAATCTGAGAGCAAAAACGTAAGGAGTAAAAGCTATTCTGTTAATATATTTTCTCCTTTTCTGCTCAAACAAAAATAAATTCAACTTTTAAAATGAAAGGAACAAAATAAATGGATTTTTCCCTTTAATTACTGCATTTAAGGAGTAATTTTAGCTAGAACTAAAAACCCACACAATACTATTCAGTAAATGACATTGGATCTTGAGTAATGCTAAAAGATGCTTAACTTAAGCACTTGTCTCTCCAATGGGTTGTTGAGTCATTTTCCAGGTTTTACCAGCTCTTCTAGAGAAAATGAGAGTGGGATAAGATGAGGAATAAGTCCTTATAAAAAGACTAAAAAAAATGTCAATCTTATTTCAGGCCACTGAAATAAGTAGGAAAATAATTAGCCACTAATCCCAGCAAAAAAATTGTATTAAGTGTTAAAATTTATTTTAAAAAATCTGTCTCCATAGGATTTGGCAAGGATTTGTATGTATGATAAGATATTATTTATTTTATGTTTGGGACCAGTGCAAGTCACTACAGTGTTCATTCTGGCTGAACTTATTCAAAGAAGTTTTTTGGCAATCAGTGTGTATTTTGTCTTAATTCTAGATTATCTGGAATTAGAAAATTATCATTTTTATCTATTCTTTCTCTTATTCTTATGGAAACCACATGGTAAAGTGGAATATTTATTAGTCTTTCTAGAGTTAAAGGACATAGATTCAAATCATGCCTCTACATATGTTATTTTGGGAAAGTCACATAACATTTTCCCATAAATGTCTTTATTTGTAAAATGAAAGAATTGGACTAAAATGTTTTTAAGTTTCTTTCCAACCTTGGACCAATGATCATTCCCAACAGTAATTTTTCAAACTTTTCTCCTTTATTCTCAAGCTTCAATCATTGTATTAACCTTCCCCCCTTTCCATCACTTATAGCAACAAATGACTCTGCTTCTTAATTCAGTCAAATTGAGGCTATTAGAATGTCTTCCTTAGGCTTAAAGAAGAAAGATTTAGAGACATAGGAATTTTTTTCAATAGTATTTTATTTTTCCAAACACTGTAAACAATAGTTTTCAACATTCGTTTTGATAAAACTTTGTGTTCAAAAAAATTTAGTTTAAAAAAAATTTACAAATTTAAAAAATTTTCCAAATTTTTCTCTTCTCCTACCACTCCTTCCCAAGACAACAAGTAATCTGATATAGGTTAAATATGTACAATTCTTTTAAATATATTTCCACATTAATGTTCTGTAAGAAACAACCAGCAGGATGATTTCAGAGAGGCCCGCAGAGACTTACATGAACTGATGCTAAGTGAAATGAGCCGAACCAGTAGATCATTGTACATGGCAACAAGAAGACTATATGATGATCAATTCTGATGGACATGGTTCTCTTCAACAATGAAATGTTTCAAACCATTTCCAATTTTTCAGTGAAGAAAGCCATATACACCCAGAGAGAGGGATATGAAATCTGGACCACAACATAGTATTTTCATGTTCTCTGTTGATGTTTGCTTGCATTATGTTTCTCTTCTCAGATTTTTTTTTCTTGTAGATCCAACTTTTCTTGCACAGCAAGATAACTGTAAAAATATGTATACACATATTCGATTTGTCAAGTATTTTAACATAATTAGCATGTAGTAGACTTCCTGCCATCTAAGGGAGGGGTGGGGGCTGGGGGGGGAAATTTGTAACAGAAAGTTTTGCAAGGGTCAATGTTGAAAAATTACCCATACATATGTTTTGCGAATAAAAAGCTTTAATAAAAAAAATTGACCTTAAAAAAAAGAAAATATTATGCTGCAATCCACATTCAGTCTTCATAGTTCTCTCCCTGGATGCAGATGGCATTTTCCATCCAAAGTCTATTGGAATGAGACATAGGAATTTTTGAAAACTATGGGCAACACTGATTTAACCACATAGGAGGACAGGGCTGAGAGACAGATGTAAGTTAAGTAGAAAGTGTTTATCAAAATATTAAATCCCTTAAATCAAGCCATCTGCACCCAGAAAGAGAACAGTGGGAAGTGAATGTGGACCATAAAATAATATTTTAACTCTTTTTGTTGTTGTTTGCTTGCATTTTGTTTTCTTTTTCATTTTTGTTTTCTTTTAGATCTAACTTCTACACCATGATATTTGTGGAAATATGTATAGAGGAATTGCACATGTTTAACATATATTGGGTCACTTGCCAACTGGGTGAGGGAGAGGGAAGGGAGGGAAAATAATTAGAACACAGGGTTTTGTAGGGGTGAATGTCAAAAATTATCCATGTACATATTTCAAAACAAAAACTATAATAATATTAAATCCTTGAATAAAATAAAATCTATGAAATCTTAGATTTCACCAAAGGACAATTTTTTTAAAGTGCTGGCAAAAGGGAAACTCATGGGTCTAGGAGTCAAAACTTGTTCTCAAAGAAAAATTCTTCCTCAACACAATTAGAAAATTAGATGTGATCATGTAGTTGTAGTAAGCCCACAGAGGAACCTGCATCTGGCATAGAGGAATACTTCTGGTATATCTGCTATACTTTATTTTTTATATATACCAAAGCAGTTCTGAATAGCAGAGATGTAGAAGTATTCATAAAAGAAGTAATTATTTCATTCTTTAGTTGGACGTTCATTCACTAATGACATTTCCTCTCTTAAACTGTTCCGGTTTCATGAGTTTGTATCTTGTCTTTTTAGTTAAAGGAACAACAACATGAGGATGAGAATGTGGCATTATTCTCCTTTGACTCCCAGCCTTTATCACATTTTATCAAACATGGTACCCGGTGCTTCAGAAATACCTGATGACTTGATTTACTTTGTAGTATGATAGTGAAGTCACATTTAAGTGCAAGGGTGGAATGAACTCGAGTAATGAAAATTTGAGAAACTCCCTTTCAGTATCTCCCAGAAAGCCCTAATAAAGAGACAAAAATGCAATAGTATAAAAGCAGAAGGCATTAAGTGCTTGGGCCACAACTTCTCTGTGCCTCTATAGAATCCTAAAAGGGAAGGGAATATCTAAGTTATTACCCCAGGTAACCCTTTGATCCTTTGTTGTTTGGTTCTTTTGGAGGAGCAAGTGAGCCAGGCATATGAAATATGCTAATGCCCTACCCTGTAGACTGTAGCAGCACATCCAGAACCATTTCCCTGATATACATATGTCATTACGTATGCTTGATTTATTAATCCTCAGATGTATTTTAAAATACTGCATAGACGCAGATTATAATGTGCTCAATAATCACGCACTGTAGTGCATGATTTATGTTCCAAACTTCTCTATTTAACATTAGGGTTTTGTTTCTTCTCCAGGCAATCTCTACAGAAAGGATTAGCTCTCAAGTTTCTGCCTTTCAAATAGAGAAAGGCACTATTTAGTCATAGCCAGGAGAGAATGATTTCTTGGAAGAAGTTTTTTTGGTCAGGTGAAGAAGCTTCATCTTCCATTTTTGAGGTTTTACATATAAGCTTTCTGTGTTATTCAATTTGTGTACACCTTGTTTGAAATTATGTGTTAGAATAATTCCGATCACTGGAAGAATATAGGATACCCTCTCCCTGGGGCGCCCCCCCCCCCCAAAAAAAAGCCTCAAAGCATGGAGTGGAGGGAAATGAGTCAGACTTGAAACTAGAAGATCTCAGTTCAAATACTGCTTATGTGGTGACCCTGTACAAATGACTTCATCCTTTTTTGACCTCCCTTTCTTGATCTGTAAAATGAGAAAAATGAATTTATATGTAAAGTCTCATCCAACTCTAAATGTGTGATCTTATCAACATAAGGCCATAAAAATAATGACAGATTTGTGTGTAATTCATAAATGATGTCTTGCTATTTCTTCTTATGGTATTACATTGTTCTGATAGTTTGGTAGTTATTTTAAAGAGGAGAGTAAAACACAATTTGTTCATTAAATTGAGGGGATTCTCCTTCCACTCCCCCACCCCCATGGATATACTCCAGGAAGAGGATGAAATTTCTAAAAGGAATGAAGCTTCATAGTAACCCTCATGATCAATGAGAAGAAATTCCATAGACAGCTTGAAGCTTGCAAAGAGCTAGAGTACCCAGAAGACACTAATCCTTAAAAAACAAGTTTAAAAATGAAAAAAACTATGTCGTGGAAAACTTCAGAGTGACTCACTCCAAAGTATAAGACTGAGAAATTTAGATTACCAAACAATGATTTACTCTCTCTTCAACAACAAAGCAGAGTATATATCCCAAACAAATTTTAAAGGAGGGAAAGGGACCCACAGGTGCAAAAATGTTTGTGGCAGCCCTTTTTCTAGTGGCTAGAAACTGGAAACTGAATGGAGAATGGCTGAATAAATTATGGTATATGAATGTCATGGAATATTATTGTTCTATAAGAAACAACCAGCAGGATGATTTCAGAGAGTCTTGGAGAGACTTACATGAACTGATACTAAGTGAAATGAGCAGAACAAGGAGATCATTATATATGGTAATAAGATTTTTGTTATAAGATGATCAATTATGATGGACGTGGCTCTCTTCAACAATGAGGTGATTCAAACCATTCCTATTGTTTAGTGATGAAGAAAGCCATATACACCCAGGGAGAGGCCTGTGGGAAGAGTGTGGACCACAACATAGCATTTTTACATTTTCTGTTGATGTTTGCTTGCATTTTGTTTGCCTTCTTATGATTTTTTCCCCTTTCTCTTTCTAGATCCGATTTTTCTTATGCTGCAAGATAACTGTATAGATATGTGTATACCTATATTGGATTTATCTATTTATTTATTTATTTATTTTAACATATTTAACATGTATTAGACTACCTGCCATCTAGGGGAGGGGTTGGGGGAAAGGGGGGAAAAATTTGGAACAGAAAATTTTGCAAAGGTCAATGTGGAAAAATTACTCAAATGTTCTGTAAATTAAAAGCTTTATTAATAAAAAACAACAACAACAAAGCAGAGAACTGTTTCAATTATTCTTTTAGGGACTGGAAGAAAAGATTCTGGCTTAATTATCCAGAAATTTTTTTCTAGTCTTACATTTCTTTTTTGTCCATGAATATCCACTCTCACTGAGTGATCTGGCATAAGTCATTTAACCTTTAGGTGCTACCATTTCCCCCGGGATGAACAACAGGGGATAACACCACCTCAGGGCAAAGCACCTTGCAAGTTGTAGATGAAAGGCTGCTATCTAGATAGTATTATTAAAACAACAGTGAAGCTGATTGTCAGGGTAAACGACCTCTATAACATGTCTACTTTTTTCTTCTTCTTCCTATTCATGTTTTTATTTATTTTCTAAAGCAAGCAAATGGAAAAAATAAAAGGGAAATTATATTGGCAGAGGGCTGACCTCTATTTTATATAATTTGTAGCTAAAAAGCTTACAGGCTAAAACATGTAAATATATGCAGATCTGGGAGCAGGACCTCAATAGGGAAATTGCTGAGGAAGATTGAGGAAAATGCAGCCCTTACATATAAATACAACCAGGGCTCTTAATGGCAGAGAAAGATGAAATGAATTACTATCTGGTTCCTACTTCAATATATACTTAGTATCCTAACAGTGTGTTGAAGTAAAAAAAGAATTTGGGTCTGAAGCAATCTTTTATTTAGTTGATTCTGAAGATAAACTATTTGATGGTCTGCCTGTTCAACTAGGCCATTGAGCAGACATAACTGTAGGTAAGGGTAATCAGGAAATTTTTAAAACAGCTAGGCCTTACCTGGTATGTAAGGATCCCCCAAATCTGTATACTCACTCAACTTTGTTTCTAGTCTATTGGATTATTCTGTACTTGGTTGTAAGAGTAGTTATGAAGAAAATTAAATGTACACACACGCAAAGTTGCTTGTTTAAAACTAAGGAAGAGGCCAGGCAAGATTGTGAATCTGCTATTGGGGACACTGAGACCAATGAATTACTTGAGTTTAGGAAGTAGGCCTAAAGTCCATGCCAAGTATGGCACCAAGATGGCAAGACCAATGATGGGAGTACTATAAGGCTGCCTAAGAAGGGATGAGGCAGCCAAGTCAGTACCAGAGCAGGTCAAAGTTTCTGTGCCAGTAGAAGTAGCATTAAACTCATAAAAGACTAATACAGTTCTAGACTAGGCAAAAGAAAGGGAAATGTAATGTCAAACATAATATTTAAAAAAAATAAAACTAGGGAAAGAATTCAGAGCAAATGAAGCAAGCTAAAAAGGAAGGACATAATAAAATGGAAATGAAATGTAAAAATAAAGACAAGTGGATGAGAAACAAAAGCAATGCAGATAAGCCACTGAAATTAAAGAATTAAGGGAAGCATGGTTAAATACAAATGATAATAGTTTAAATTTATATAGCACTTACTAAGTGCCAGGCTATGCTAATGAGAAACAGAGGGGAAAAGAATTTAAATGATTTGCCCAGGGTGACACAGCTAGTAAATATCTCAGGTCAAATTTGGACTTTAAGTCTTTCTGATTCTAGGCTCCACTATGCTGCCTATATGAAACTAATCTGAAAAAAATAACTAGAGGCAGCAGTGTTGAGTGAATTGTAAGCTCATTATGTATCGCCAAAATAAGGGAGCTATCAAAAAGCTAAAACTAAAATTATCTTAAACTATTTTTAAAAGTGTAGCACTGGGGTAGCTAGATAGCTCCATGGAAAGAGCATCAGCCTGAAGTCAGAAGGGCCTGAGTTCAAATCTGGTCTCAGATCCTTAATATTTACTAGTTGTGTGATCCTGGACAAATCACAACACAATTACCTCACCAAAAATTAAAATAAAAAAAGTATACCTCTAAGGACTAGAAAGATGTCAGGTGATAGTCCCAATGTCCTCTGCCCAGATCAGACAACTTGTAATGGATTATGTACAGCTCCTGAACATGACAGTTTATGAACATCCTCAACTCTTCACTCTCCAATATCCAACTCATTTCTAGATCCCATCAATTCTACCTTAGTAACATCTCTTATATATAAAACCTCCTTTCTCCTCTGACTGTATTAAGTGTAATAGCATCCCCTTCCTAATGTCATGGTCCTTTTGGAAAACAAAGGGCAAGCACTAACAATTATACTTCCTATATGATCTTTTATTTCCAACTCTCTGCATTTTCACTGGTTGTCCCTTATGCCTAAGATGATTTGCCTCTTTGCCATGTCCTGGTTTCTTTGGTTTCCTTCAAGTTCAAGCTAAAATCCTATTTTCTACAAGAAGTTTATCTCAATCCAATATATATATATATATATATATATATATATATATATATATATATATATATATATATATCTGTAAATATATTTTTGTACATATTTGTTTTACGTTGTCTTCCCATTGGGCATGACTTCCTTGAAGGCAAGGACAATTTATTACCTTTCTTTGTATCCCTAGGGCATAGCACAATGCCTAAAGTATGTTCTATTCATTTTCAGACTGTCTGACTCTTCATGACCCATTTTGGGGCTTTCCTTGGTAAAGATGCAGGAGTAGTTTGCTGTTTCCTTCTCTAGCTCTTTTTACAAAAGAGAAAACTGAGGCAAATAGGGCTAAGTATTTTACACAAGGTCACACAGCTAATAAGTGTCTGAGGCTGGTTTTGAACTCATGACAATGAGTTCTGCTCTATCCACTGTGGTATCTACATGCCCTTCTAAAACCTCATAGGACAACCTTTAGGATAGATGCTTAAATTTTGAAGGAACATTTGTTGAGTCAGCTGACGACTGGATTCTTATTTAAAGACTGTTGGACCAGATGGTCTCGGTGGTCTCCTCCAACTCCAGTTGCATTGTGTGAAAATTTTGTACCTTTATTAATATTTTTCTTCCCTGAAGCTCAGGAAATCTCACATATACAAAAATCCCGGAATATTGATGTTGGAAGGGACCTTAGAAATGAATGATGAAAATGAAGGCTGGAGAGGTTAAGTGACTTGCCTGAAGTAAAAGGGCAAGGAAATAATATGGTACAAGTGAAAAGAATCTCAAATTTTAAGTGAGAGGACCAGAGTTCAAATCCCAATTCTACCACATGATATGTCTGTGATCCCAAGCAAATTACTGCTCCTAGGTACTCTCATCTATAAAATGACTTTCAAGGTCTTTTCCTATCTAAATTTACAATCTTCTAAAAGAGAATCAGAATTAAACCCCAGATCTGAATTTCAGGAAGTTTATTCTTTTCATTATACTATTTTGTGTTAGAAGACCAGAATTTGAATGTCAAGAAACACTTTAAATGTGAATCTTCTTTTAAGGAATCACAGATAAACTGACTCAACAACAGTCTCAGATTCATTATCCTTTATTCAGAAAAGACCTGTGGATCAGTCAATTATACAGGTGTGCATTTGACTTCAATCAAAGACAGAGTTGAGTCATAACTGAGATTGGTTCTTAGATCTTAACTTTGCCTACATGCTTACAAGGAATAATATATGTTTCACAAATGGATTCTTTCAAGAGAGCCAAAACCTGAGATGTGATGATTGATAGACAATTCCAAGTAACCCAATTAACACTGATGAGGAAGACATAGTATATGAAAAGTTTAGGTGAATTAACTGCTGCTCTGTATTTTACAAAGAGATGAAAAATGGGCATCTATGATTTTGTTAATGAGCATCTAATGGAAAAATGAAACTAGCATGAAAAGATTTAATCCCTTGTAATGTATAAAACAAGTCTATACTCAAATAAGGAGATGCTTAGATGTCAGCTCTCGCAAACTGAGCAGAAGGAATCTAAAATAAATAAAGGGTGGAAGCCAGGGTGTGTTACAAAAGGAGTATGTGACATATAGCTCATAGTGTTTCATGAAAAAGAAGTTCCATCATACATTCTCCCCAAACTTAATGCTACAATACAGCCTGTGGCCAAATTGGTTTCAGGTGAATTCCAAATGTCTCTCCAGAGAAGCTAAAGCTGGCATAGCATACCTGTAACAACCTAGGAATCAAATAAGACAGTGATTCAGACAATTCATTTGAAGAATTCTGGTCTTACATGAACAATTCTGACCGTAGACATACTGTTTCATTACTGCATAAAAAACTGACTGTGGAAAAAAGAGAGATAGAGAGACAAAGACAGAAAGAAAGGGTTAAGGGGAGAAAGAAAGAATTCAGTGGGATCCCAGCTTGATATCCATGTAAAGACTGCATTGTTTGCAAAAGTGACTAGCATAGAAAAACCAAATCAAGCCTTAGAAAGGTGGGAAAACTGAGGTTCACAGAGATGAAATGGCTTCTCTGAAA
Source organism: Myrmecobius fasciatus (assembly GCA_023553655.1). Taxonomy (NCBI): domain Eukaryota; kingdom Metazoa; phylum Chordata; class Mammalia; order Dasyuromorphia; family Myrmecobiidae; genus Myrmecobius; species Myrmecobius fasciatus. Next base: position 300,927 of record JAJPUD010001627.1, on the reverse strand, counting down.
ATGTGGATAACAAATGGCAAATCTAGAATTCAATACTGAGTTCTCTATCTCCAGAACCAGTAGGCTTTCCATTAACCAAATCCTTTCTGTTTGGGGTTTTGTGTTTTGTTTTGTTCAGGTCTCTAAGCTAATGATGGTTAGAACAGCATAAGAAACTCATAAAATGATAAGAGTTAGTTGACATGAAATTAAAGTTTGATATTAATCAAGAAGAGAAAAACTTGTTGACTAGCATATCTCCTTCAGTAGCATAGACAATCATTCTATCTGAAATGAATAGTACAGGAGGGAAACGATAGAATAATACATCATCTGGAACCTGAAGACCTCGAACAGCTCCTAGGGAGATTTGTTTATTAAGGTAAGATGTATGTGATCATTTAGCTCTCAGGCTTTTGAGTAAACACAATATGGGAGCTAATGGGTTCCTAGAATACATAGAAAAGCATAGTGTCCATGATTGGAAAAATAAAGTCCTCTAAGACCTCAATCTTGTCACATAGATATTTCTGGACTATATCTCTTCATTTCTAGTCAATATATTTTGCAAAAGACATTGATAAACTACAGAGTGATCAGAAGAGAGGAGTTAGAATAACCATGAGATAATTTCTTCTTTGCACACTCCACATTCTATCCAAAGTGGCCTTCTTTATTGTTCTTCACAATCGATATTCCATATTTTATGACCCTATCTTTGCACAAACCATCCAAGATACTTGAAATGCATTCTTTTCTCACCTCCAACTCTTAGAACAATTACTTTCCTTCCAAGCTGAGTCTGAATATTCCCTTATATAGGAGGTTTTTCCTTTTTATTTCCCCCAGTGCTAGTACCTTCAGTTGCCTTGGAACTTTTAAAGAAGTTTTTAAAGAAAAAAAAAAGAAAAATCTTCAAGTACTTGAGGTGATGGCAAATGGGAAGTAACTAGACATCTTCTGTTCAGCTCCAGAGGGTAGAATTAGGAATAATAGGTAGAAGTTGCCAAGAACACCTGGGCTTGTCATAAGAAAATTCTTCCTAACAAATAAGAACTAATCAAAAATCTAATACGTCACCTGCAAAGCTATGAATTTCCCATTCTTCTAGAAAAATCAGATGACTGCTTATTGCATCTGTTACAGAGAGATTCTTGTTCAGGTAGGAAGTATACCAGATGGTCTCTGAGGTCTCTTACAACTCTGAGATGTTAAACATATTCCACTATTAAGTTACTAAATTAATATGAAAATTACTAACAATTCTATCTCTTTTGTTTAGGAGCAATTAATACTATGTGGATATCATGCATTTAAATGAACAGATATTTTATCAAAACCTTTGCAAAGAAGTTCTCAACCTACGGTTCATGAATTGTGTGTGTGTGTTTGTATGTGTGTGTATGTGTGTGTGTGTGTGTGTGTAATATAGGTAGCTATGTTGATTTTAATAGCTCTAAATTGGCAGCTAAGTGATATAATTGTAGAAAACTAGACTCTGAGGTGAGAAGATATGATTCCAAATCCTGCCCTCAGACATGTATTAGACTGGGTCCTAGGCAAATTATTTAACTTCTGTTTTTACTTTTTTAATTCAATTCAAAAATATTTATTAAGCACCACCTATATTTCAAGCATTATGCAAAGTCATGGGAATACAAATAAGAAGGATAAAGACAGTTCATTCTTCTGTGGCTTCAAGGAGCTTGCAAATTACTGGAGAAAGGCAATATACAAAGGAAATTTAAAAGCAGAACTTTAGAGTCACCAGAGGATAGGCAAGGTTGCAAATAGAAAAATGGGTGAGTTGGAACCCCAATTTCTACCTTATAAAATGGAAAACTTGGGAAGGAATTTAACTATTTATCCTCCATCCCTCCAATAAGAGGGGAGAGGAGGCTGTGAGATGTCATGTCCAAAGCTTAAATTGGCAGCATAGTAATTAGATTAGAAGTGATTAGCACATCCTAGGAGGGGGATTTATAAAATGTGGATAATAACAGTTCCTATCTCCCAAGATTGTCATGAGGACAAAACCCAAATGATTTGAAGAATCACTTCTTTAAAATATTTCACCTAAGCTCCAATTCAGCTTATAATTAATCACAGGGGATGACATAACCTAAGGAATATTTGGAAGGTTTCTACTATTCCAAAATAATTCCATCACTTCTTTATTGCTTCTAGTATCTAGAATTCCACCATTAGAAATTTGTTTCTTTATGTTGTAATATCATCTTTTTATTTCTGTTAAGGGTGTCATGATAGACTGTCATATTCATTACTTCAGTGTAATTCTTGTTTGATGCCTCTCTACAATATTTCCTGAATCTTTCCATTTTTTAAACTTCACACAACCACTGTCCTATTTCATGCCCACATTATAGTTTGCCTGTGAATTATTATAATAACCTCCTGTTTGTTCTCCCTATTTTTAGTCACCCCTTCACCTTTATTTTCTTCATGCAGATGCCAAAATAAGCTTCCCAAAAAGCATGTCTGATCATGTCATTCTCTTGCTCAGAAAAGTTTTAAGGACCTTTTCTTCGCCTTTTATAAAATGACACAAATTTCTCAGAATGCTATTATAATTATTCTTGTTCTTCATTGTTTTCAGTCACGTCCAACTCTTTATAGCTATATTTGGGTTTTTTCTGGTGAAGATACTGGAGTGGTTTGCCATTTCCTTCTCCAGTTTGTTTTACAGATGAAGAAACTGAGTTAAGCAATATTCAGTAACTTGCACAGGGTTACACAACTAGTGACTGAGGCCAGGTTTGAAGTTGGATCTTCCCATCTCCAAACCCAGAACTTTATCCACTGTGCCACTTAGCTATCCCTATGTTATTTAAAGTCTTCATAATTTTTCTCTACTCTACCTCTCCATCCTTATTTCAGCAAGGTATCAAATACATTAAAATATTATCTCATTTGAGTCTCAAAACTCTAAGAGGTAGGTACTGGTAGGATTGTCATTTTACTATTGAGAAAAATGAGACAGAGATCAAGCAATCTACCCAGCATCACACAATTAGTGACTGAACTTGGATTTTAACTCAGATCTTCCTAACTCAAGGCAATCTGCTATATCACCTAGCTAACCCAAGGAAAGCATGAATTTAAATCCTATCTTAGAATCTTACAAAGGATATGATCCTTCACAAGTCATTTAACTTCTGTTTACTTCAGTTTCCTTATCTGTAAAATAGAGATAATAATCACACCTCTCTTTCAGAATTATAGGTGAATATCAAGGAATACAATATTTGTAAACTGCTTGCCATAGTGCCTAGTACACAGTAGATACTTAATAAATGATTGTTCCCTTCTTTTTCTCCTTCATTTTGGATAGTAAGCTGGCTTCAGAGTTAGGAAGATATGGATTTTTCCACCACCTTTGGATTTCACTTATCATTCATATTGGCTATAACACCTTGGGTAGATCACTCAAATCATACTCTAGATAATTCTCTATAATTGTTAGTTGCAGAAAAGGGTTAAGGGAGTTTTTCACCTAGGAATTACTGAGACTAGTGGGGTTGAATCATATCCTATTCTTATCCTCTGCTATCCTTATTCTTCTTGCAAACTCTCTACTACAGCCCAACTTGATTACTAACTGGCATTCCAAATTTTACTTCCTTGCATTCACATATCACCCCCTATTCCTAGAATGCATTTCTTTTTCAAATTCATATCATAGGATTTGAATCTCATCTCAGATTCCACTTCATCTATGTACTTTCTCAATGATGTACTTCTTATCTAGGCAGGCATTATATCCTCCCAATAGAATACTATTTCCTTGAGGGTAGATATTATGTAACTTTATTTTTTTGGCCTTTGTATTTTCAACAACTTAATACCTTGTAATTGGTCAATATTTAATTCTTTGGGTTGAACTAAATTGAGTAAGACATGTTGAATGTCTTACAGAAGTCATTATCAAAATTACTTGAACCCAAGTCTGTATGACCCTAAGGCCAATGTTCTTTCCATTACAGCATGTTTTTGTTCAGTTGTCTTTTAGTCACATCTGACTCTTTCTGACTCCATTTGGTGTTTTCTTGGCAAAGATACTGGAGTGATTTTCCATTTCCCTCTGTAGCCCACTTTACAGATAAGGAGATTGAGACAAACAGGGTTAAGAGAGTTGCCTACAATCACACATCTGAAGCTACAATTGAACTTAAAAAGTGTTCATATTCTTCCAAATCACACAGCATTCAGCCTCCAAAAACTGATAGGTTGTACTTATGTAGACCATTATGTTCCCCAAGTAAGAATGGCTGGCATCCCTTTTAGAAAGATTTCATATCAAAACTCCATTTTTAGAGGCTGGTAAGGTGCTGATTATTATAGATGTTGAAACAAGGTTTAATCATAATATTTAGCAAAGGAAGCTTAGCATGATAGTCAATAATATCAGGAAAAACTAGATGAAAGTTTGAGTAATACAAATTCCAAATTTGTTAAGGGAAATATGTTGGTATGTGGCAATGAAAAAGTATGTTATTTCTTAGATTTAAATTATAATGAATCAAAAAATCTTTATGTTTAATAATTCTGCTAAGTGAATGTCTGTTTCATGAGGAAAATTTGTATTGTGATCATCGGGCAGAGAAATAATCCATTCAGGTCCCAATATAGATTAGAAAAAATCTACCATGGGCATGAAATTCACATAAAATTGTTAATTTTTATTATAATGATATTTGCTTGGAGCAAGGATTGTTCCATCTTCCACAATCTAGGACAGACCATTCACCTTTGGTTAAAATGATTCAGACCTTAAACTTTTCCTCTATTCAAAGATTTTCCTCTATCTTATTATTTATTTATCTCATCTTGTGGGATATGAAGGCAAATTGGTCCCCAACTTGGGAATCCACCAAGCTCCCAAACTAATATGTAAAATAAATTGTTCCATCATGCCATGGTTAACAATCATGAAGAATTATTGGTATTACAAATAATATTCAATTGAAATATTAGAACAGATATGGCTCTGCCTGAGTAGTTTATTGGAAAATCATTTGTTTCACATCAGTCTTGGCACCCAGTATTCAATGTGAATTATGTAGTTATAGCCCAGTTCATTATACTTTTGTTTGTTCCATTGGGTATATATGTGTCTTAGGCTTTAAAAAGGTAATTTGTGCTCTCAAAATTGTGTAACAAATTGTGATTCATGAAAATCACTTTGATTTGTTTTCAGAAATATAGCATGTTCCAATTAATCAGTTGCCATTCATTTCATCTGTTTTAACTGCAGTCTTGACAAAAGTTCCAGTAGGATATCACTTACATGGGGGGCTGGCCTCCAAAGGCCATGAAAGACAAAACAATCAGACATTACTCTTAACATACAATTACAGTGCATGTCCCTACAAACTCCAATAAATCATACAGAACATTACACCGGGCTCCTGCCTCTCTGAAGTACTCAGTTATCCAAGCCACCTACCTGCTGCAATCATGGTATTCTGCAGTGCGTGGGTGCAACAGCATTCAACCTGCTGAGATCTATTTCATGATTGCCAATGTGTACCAGGTATCAGCCTAGCAGATTGCTATATCTATATTCTCTAGCCTGCCCATCACTGTGAATGAGTGGCTTGAAGTGTATAGTGTTCATGTGTGTGGACTTGATTTAGAAAAGAAGGAAAGGGTTTTTTTTAATAACATGTAAATGGCAATAGATTTTTAAATGAATGCTATACAAATTTTTCTTATTTTCACAGACTGAAAATGTGAATACTTGCTTAAGATTTTGAAAACCAGATATAGAAAATGTTCTCTTCAGAAAAGCTTTGTTTTAATTATAGGAGAAGTTAAAGTGTAATTTAATAGCTCATGCTTTTACTGAAGTGTCATATTGTCTAAACCTTTTTCCCTAGGAAGAGCTAATAACACTGAACTGGAATAAGCATTTTCTGTAAAATGTATTATTATTTACTTTCCAAACAGTGACAGTGTGCTTATTGCAGTGAAAAAGAAAAATTATTATTAGACCTAGGACACTCTTCTGTACTGTATGTGAATAGTTTCAAAGTATATAGTTTCAGAGTGCCTACTTGTTCCAAGTAAGTATTCATTAGTGATACTACTGCCTACACAGGGGAGGTATACATACACTGTTTCTTATGTTCATCTGCCAGCCTTAGAATGTTATTTTGATGACAATGAACCTGAGAATTATTTTAGGAAACTGATTCTGGGCCATTTGTAATTAAGAAAAATCAAAGAAAAGAGGTACTTAGCTAAGTGTTTTTTCTTGGGCCAGAGATTTCAGGGACGTTGAATTTCAGGGACATATCACCAATGTCGGTAAAGATGGTAATATAACTGTAATATGGCCTAGGTCATATCTATCTGAGTTGGAGAAGAAAATACTAAATGCAAATTCAGTACTGCAGTCAGGACTGGTATATAATTGTCAAAGCCAGTCCTTTTCCTTTGATATAGTGTGTAAAAGAACAGATGTGAAAGAACAGGAATGTTCCAGGATTTAGAGTAATTTGGCTGTGGCAGTCTGGAGCTCTTACTCATCTACCTCCTCCAACTCTGTGTTTATTCTGTATGACTTGGGCTGCTGACCCCATAAGAAAAACAGTCAGGAAGAAGGTTCAAGGAATATAAGGGAGACCCTGTATTCTTTCATGTGTCAGAACATGCATCCTGGTGGCTGGTTGTCTTTCATTCTTGGAGGGGACTAAAATGATATTACTAAATTGGAGTTAAATAACTAATCGATATAATCTAAATAAAAATCAAATCTAAGATCAACTTTTTACTATGTGAACCTAAGCACTCCATTCACTACTCTGAGTTCCATCCTTTGTAAAATAAAGGAGTTGGACAAGATTACATCCAAGGTCTCCTATAACCTTAAATACTATGAATATCCTATGATGTTATGCTGCAATAGCATATGGTGAGGCAAGATAGGAGCAAAAACAAACCTAACTTCCCCCCACTGAAAAAAGTGGCAAGCAATAGCCACTTTTAGGGATATTTAGAAAACCATGATGAGGCAATGTATTAGAATTGAAAAAGGACTAAGATTTCACTCAGGAGATCAGGAGTGTAATTTCACATTTTCTACTTACTTTGGGCAAACCAACTAATTTCTATGAAACTCAGAGGAGATCTCCTGTAAAAGGGTGCTAAACCAATTAGTTTTTTTCAAATGTATCTTCCAACTATAAAATTGTGTGATTCCAAATGTTCATTAAATCCTGTGTGTTGAGTTGCAATGATCTAGGAACTTGCATTATTAAGACATTTGCCTAAAATTTTGTCCTCTTTGAATAGAATTTTAGAAAAGTTAGGTATGTTAGACCTCTAGAGAAAATGGAATGGGGATAAAAAAGAGTATGCCTTTTGCTCAACAGTATATGGCATCTACACAAAAATTGACCATATATTATGGCATAAAAACCTCAAAATCAAATGCATTAAGGCTAATAATAAGTACATCATTTTCAGATCATGATGCAATAAAAACTACATGTAATAAAGAGCCATGGAAACATATAAAAATTAATTGGAAAGTAAATAATCTAATCCTAAAGAATGAGTGGGTCAAAAAGTACATCACAGAAACAATCATTTTATCCAAAAGGATGACAATAATGAGGCAACATTCCAAAACTTATGGGATGCATCCAAAGTTCTTTGGGGAAATTTTATATCTCTAAATGTTTGTATTAATAAAATAGAGAAAGAGAAGGCCAATGAATTGGGCATGCAACTAGAAGGCTAGAAAAAGAACAAACTAAACCTCGCAATTAAATACCAAATTAGAAATTCTGAATTCCCCAATTAAATGCCAAATTAGAAATTCTGAAATTTTTTATAGCCAGTGTTTCTGATCAAGGCTTCAGTTCTAAAATATACAAATAATTGACTCTAAATTTTAAGAAGGCAAGCCATTCCCCAATTGATAGATGATCAAAGGATATGAGGAAACAATTTTTAGATGAAGAAATGAAAGCCACTTCTAGTCATATGAAAAAAATGCACTAAATCATTTTTGATGGGAGAAATGAAAATTAAGACAACTCTGAGGTACCACTTCACATTCTCAGTTTGACTAAGACAACAGGAAAAGATAATGATATATGTTGGAGGAAATGTGGAAAAACTGGGACACAAATGCATTGAAAGTATAGTTGTGAACACATTCAACATTCTGGAGAGCAATTTGGAACTATATGCACTATGCATAACCTTTGATCCAGCAATGTTTTTACTGAGTCTGTATTCCAAAAACATCATAAAAGAGGGGGAAAGACCCATATATGCAAAAATATTTCAAGAAGCTCTTTTTGTAGTGGTAAGGAATTGAATGGAATATTATTGTTGTATAAGAAATACTGAACAGGATGATTTCAGAAAAAAACTGGAAAGATTAACATGGACTGATGCTGAATGAAGTGAGCAGAACCAGGAGAACATTGTACACAGTAATAATGAGATTATGTGATGATCAACTATGATAAACTTGGCTCTTCTCAACAATATATTGGTGCAAGACAATTCCAATAGACTTGGAATGGAAAATACCATATGCATCCAGAAAGAGAATTTTAGAGACTGAATATATATTGAAGTATACTTTCACCTTTTTTTCTTTCTTATGGTTTTTCCCTTTTGTTCTGATTTTTCTTTTCCAACATTACTAATATGGAAATATATTTAAAATGATTGTACATATATAACTTCCATCAGATTGTTTGCTTTCTTGAGGAGTAAGTAAGACAGGTAGAGAGAAAAAAATTGGAACCCGAAATCTTACCAAATGAATGTTGAAAACTATCTTTATATATAATTAGAAAAATAAAATATTATTGAATTCAAAAAGATAGCCTCTTGCTGAAGAAAATGAGTTAGTTATTAAGAAGCATGGATAGTGAAACATTTTAACTAGTGGTAAAGATATTTTGCATATTATATAAGCAGAGCCAGATACCAAAATTTTGATAAAATAGGGAGAAAAGTTTTGGGAAATGTAAAATTGTGCAGCCAGTACACATGAAAAAAATGCAAAAAAATGCAATAATCTTAATTAAAACAATCCAGATATTTTGCTTAACATACTAAATATTAACAAAATTATTTAAAAATAAAGAAATGGAAGATAGCAGAGAGTAGACAAGTTTATATCTGAGCTTCTCCTGAAATCCCTCGGATCAACACCAGATTAAGCCTCAGTACTGGTTTTGGAGTAACACAAGCCACAAATATTTGGAGTACAAGTTTCCAGAAGATTCTTTGGAAGAATTTAAGAAAATGTCTGTTTCAGTCAGGCAGAGGGGGAGGTTTTTAGTACTCTGTTCTGGTTGCAAGCCAGTGATTCAGCAGATTTGCTATGAGAGACTCAAAGTAAATACAAAAGACAAAAAGTGAGCCTTTGAATGCCAGAAAACCACAGGACCTGGCCACACCTATCCAGCACCAGAAGTCAGTCAGCAGCACTGGCCCCAGGGCAAACTAAAGCAGCTGTCACCCCTTTGCCTTTAGAGTAGACCTCAATCTTTTTTTTAAAAAATGAGCAAAAAAGCAAAAAGAACTCTGCCCATAGAAAGCTTTTATGGAGAAAGAGAAGAATAGACCTCAAACCCTGAGGATACTGAAGGTGAATCATCTCCAGATGAAACCTCAAAGGGTGATACAAGTTGGTCTCCATTCCACAAGGCTCTGTTGGAAGAATGCAGAAAAGATCTTAAAAGAGAATTAGAAGAAAAATGGGGAAAGGAAATGAGATCTTTGCAAGAGGGTTTGGAAAAGGAAAAAAAATTATCTAAATAAAATTTCTTAAAAATAGATTCAATGACACAGAAAAAGCATATAACTCCTTGCAAAATAGATATGAAAAAGAAACCAATTCATTGAAAAATAGAATCTATGAAATAGAAAAAATGCAATGAACAAAACACCCCATTTAGAAGTTTAATTAGCCAAATGCAAGAAAAAAAAAGATTAAAAAAGCTAACTGAAGAAAATAATTCGCTAAAAATTACAACTGAGCAAATGGAAGTGAATGACTCAATGAGACTTCAATAATCAGTAAACAAAAGCAAAAAAGAAGAAGAAAAATGTAAAATAGCTCACTGGAAAAACAGAAGAAAATAGAAGAAAAATGTAAAATATCTCACTGGAAAAACAACTGACCTGGAAAATGGATCTAGGATAAACAATTTAAAAATTATTGGACTTCCTGAAAACCATGATGAAAAAAAAAAAAAAGCCTAGACATTGTCTTTCAGGAAATCATCAAGGGAAACTGCCTGGATGTCCCAGAATCAGAGCTAAAATAGCCATTGAAAGAATTCACAGATCACCTCCTGAAAGAGACCCTAAAATGACTACTTCATGGAGCATCATAGCTAAATTTTAGAATTATCAAATCAAGGAGAAAATACTGCAAGCAGCCAGGAAACAATTCAAATATCAAGGAGCCACAATCAGGATTATCCAGGACCTAAAAGCTTCCACTTTAAATAATAGAAGAGCATGGAATCTGATATTCCAAAAGGCAAAGGTACTTGGATTGCAACCAAGAATCAACTATCCTGCAAAATTGAACATCATCTTTCAGGGACAAAGATGGACATTCAATGAAACAAGTGAATTTCATTTATTTATGATGAAAAAACCAAAGCTGAATAGAAAATTTCATCTTCAAATACAGAACTTAAGAGAAGTATAAAAAGATAAAACAGGAAATAAAAAAGTCTTTCCTTTAAAAGTTAAAAAGCTTGTATTCCAATATGGGAAGATGATGTGTTTAATTCTTGAGATCTATATCTCTGTTATGGATATACTTAGAGGGTACAGGTATAATTTGATTTTATTGTGATGATATTTTTTAAAAACTAGAGAAAGAAAGGTAATTCTACTGGAAGAAGAGGAAAATGGAGTTAAAATGGGGTAAATTACATCTCATGAAGAGGCAAAAAGACCTATTACAATTGAGGGGGGAAAGGGAGAAAGATGAGCATCGTGTGAATCTTACTCTCATCATATTTGGCTCAAAGAGAGAATATCAGACATATTTAGTTTCATATAAAAGCTTGTCTCATCCTATAGAGAACTAGGACGGGAAAGGGCAAAGGAAAACGGAAGGCTAATAGAAGGGAAAACAGAAGTAGAAGGGGAAGGGGCTGCAAAAAGGAGGGTTGTTTGAGGGAAGGCATGGTCAATAATAAAATATTGGGGAGGAGGGAAAGGAGGAAAGGGAAAAGAAAAGCATAATTGGGGAAAACAAGATGGCAGGAAATACAGAGTTAGCAATTTCATCTGTGAATGTGAATGGGATGACCTTTCCTATAAAATGGAAACAGATAGCAGATGGATTAAATGCCAGTATCCTACAATTTGTTATTTACAAGAAATACATTTAAAGCAAGTGATATGTTCAGAGTAAAGGTAAAAAGCTGGAACAGAATCTATTATTCTTCAGCTTAAGTATAAAAAGCAGAGTAAGCAATTCTGATCTCAGGTCAAGCAAAAGCAAAAATAGATCTAATTAAAAGAGAGAAAAAGGAAACTACATCCTACTTAAAAGTACCATAAATAATGAAGTAATATCAATACTAAACATATATGCATCAAATGGTATAGCATCCAAATTCCTAGAAGAGAAATTAAGAGAGTTTCAAGAAGAATTAAACAGCAAAACTATACTAGTGGGTATCTCAATCTTGCTCTTTCAGAACTAGATAAATCGAACTACAAAATAAATAAGAAGGGGCAGCTAGGTGGCGCAGTGGATAGAGCACCAGCCCTGAAGTCAGGAGGACCTGAGTTCAAATCTGGTCTCAGACATGTAACAGCTGTGTGACCTTGGGCAAGTCACTTAACCCCAATTGCCTCAGCAAAAAGCAAAAATAAATAAATAAATAAATAAATAAATAAATAAATAAATAAATAAA
>JAJPUD010001627.1:257717-283111 GCA_023553655.1 Myrmecobius fasciatus | reverse complement strand
GAGAGAGAGAGAGAGAGAGAGAGAGAGAGAGAGAGAGTCATTCTAAACATTTTGAATTAACCACCCACAGAAAAAACACAAAGTGGCTGAAAGATGTCCATTGTCTAGATTATGAAACGTTTTTTCATGGATCGCTCATAGAGCTTTTCTATCAGTTATATATGTTAGACAGAGAATGCAATGGGTTAACTGTACAATTAAATAGGGGAGCAGGTTGTACTGACTTTGTCAAATAACAAAGTTTTTGTTTCCAATAACCCATTCATTTTATGTCATTATTGGTGGAAATATCTATACACACAGAATTTAGAAGAAAAAATTTATTCAATCAAACTATTCATTTTAGCTTGTTTCTTTATGATTATCTTGTAGACAATCTTTTTTTCATGAAAATATTTTAAATTAATCAGAAAAAGAAAAATAAGTAAATATTAGAAATTTCCTGTTCACTTTCTTCGGGGGAAAAAAGAGATATATTGATATTTTTTATCTTCATATTGTCCACATGATCCCTTATAGCAAAGAATCATTTTTCAAAAGAGGGAAAAATCAATAAAACTAATCAATACATTTTAAAAATCTAATGTTATATGCAATATCCTATGGATCCTGACTTGGGCAAACACACATGAAAGAAGATGTCTTCTCAACTCTCTTCTTAGGGGGCCAAGCCTTAACAATTTCACAACATTCCATTTAGATTATTTTGTCATCTTTGTTCTATTCACAATTTGGTAGTCATTATTATGTTGCTTCTCCACCTCCATATACTTTATAAAAACCATAGGTCTTTCTATGCTTCTCTGTATTATGTTTATTTCTTATGTAACTAATATTCCATTATATTCGTGTACTACATATTTTTTAGTCATTCTATAGTCAAAAAGGGCATTCATATGCTACCACAATATGATTCTAAAGTTATTTTTTATGTTTATAGAGCCTGTCTTTTGGGCTATGACCTCCTTAAAAGATAAACCTATTATTGGATCAAACTATGTGGACATTTTAGTTAATTCATTTATATAATTCCAAATTCTTTTCTGGAATGGGTTGTATCAATTTATAACTCCATCAATAATATAGTAGTGTACCTATCTTTTTATTATACCCCAGCATTGACTAATCCCATCTTTCTGTCATCTGCAAAGTTCTTTTAATGGCCCCAAACTTCTCGCTGATACAAAGTTTATTTTTGGAATATTAATTTCCTATGAGTATTATAGTATGGTTATGCATCATGAAATATTTTAGTCAATAAAGAACTGAAGTTGAGAATTATCCAAAAGGCAATAGAGAATTATATTATGGGTTTCAGAAGGCTACAACACATTAAAAATGAAGATACACAAAAGGAAGACCAAAAAAGGAGTATATGTGTGTGCGTGTATGTGCGTGTGTTTATACATATGCATACATACATATATATATACATAAAAAAGTGTGTATATATGAATGAATATTAGCTGGTAATATTACAAGAATGAAGGATAACATCCAAATCAGTGCACCTCTGCCATTTTCTGCATGGATGACTTTAGGCAAATATTGGGCATCAATTTCCTTATCTACAAATGAAAGAGTTGGACTACATGGTTTCTGAGGTTTCTTCCAACCTTAAATGTATAATCCTGATCAAAATAATATTAGGTAGAATTTACATAGCACTTTAAGGTTTATAAAGCAATTTACCAATATTTCCTCATTTGATCCTCACAATTACCCTGGAATGCACTTGTTATCCCATTTTATAGATGAGAAAACTGAGATAGAGAAGTTAAGTGACTTGTTCAATGACATACAGTAAATATCTAAAACCAAATTTGAACTCAGCACTTCATGATTCAAGCCTCATTATTCTAGCCACTGAACAAATATTTTACTGATGACCTTGAGTTAACAAGAGAAAGCAAAAAAGGGCTTAGGGATTTTGAGAGGACTTTCTAAAAACTTCTACAAAGAAATAGTCAAGACTTATTTATTTGACTTTATGATATGGGTAAACATGGATAGATAGGTTACAATTTGCTTTATTGTAGGGACTATGAACTTAAATGAGTTCACAGAATTATTTGAATATTTAAATATTTGAGTAACTAATTGAGGAGTACAAAGTTCCCAAAATGAAGTTTGAATATGAGGAATAATAAAAATGCCCCATAAGTAGGGTCCCTTCAAATTTAAATGTACAAACACTAAATTATTACTGAAGGTGTGCTATTTTTACATGGATATTTGGTACTTCCCTTAGATTTGATGACAGAGGTCCTAAAGCTCTACTGCCTCCTGGGAAACTAGAATAAATATAAATGAAGAGAGGGAAGAGAAGGGCCTAAAAATGTGACAAAATAAGTCACTTCTCATCCTAGATAGGACCAACCAGCTAGGGACAATATTCTTATAGGTATCGTGCAATAAAAAATAAAAGTGGATCTGAAGTCATATAAATGTGTATTTTTTGTTCCCCCTGGTGAAAGGAACATAGTCACAGAAATTCAAACTTTATGAAAATTAATGAAAGGAGATTGATCACCCTGATAATGATGATTTAAGTCAAGTATTGAATGTATTCTCAGCTAATCACAACAGTCTCACAGCAAATATATAATAAGAAGGGGAGGGAATTAATAAGAATTGGGGGATTGAGAGACATAAACTGCAGAACAATAAACATTAAAAAGAGAAAAAATTGGAAAAGAACTTTAGGGAAAAATAGAAAAAAAAGAATAAAATATAAAATAATTAAGCTATAATGAAACCACAAGTACTCTCTATAATTGTCATGGTGTAGTTTCAAAGTTACCACTTGTTTACTCTCAAACTTACATTCTAATGATGGAGATAGCAAATACATGTATAAAAGTATGCAGCATAAATAAATAAAAAACCCAAATATATACAAAAGGTTAAGCATGAGATAGATTGGGAAAAAAACAATAGCAAAGGGGGAGGGCAGAAAAATGATGCTTAAGTTTCATAGTAAAGAAATAAAAGAGCTCTTTAAGGTACAAGAAATAAGGGAGTATATTTTAGGAATATGGAACCACCAGAGCACAGAGAAGGGAGATATAGGCTTATGAGAAGCATAGAGAAAGTATCAGTTTGGTCAAATTGCTGAATCCAATGTTCCTGATTTTTGGATCAGGATGGAAGTAGAAGTCAACAACTGTTTAAAAAAAAATTAATGTATAGACTTGAGTAAGAATTTTAAAGGAATGTGGGTATTGTTTAATAAGGATGCTTTTGAAGGAAAGAAGAGATGATTTCAGTTTCCTGTTTCTTTTTTTTTTCTTTTCCCCAAAATTATAAATTTCCACTTGCCATTTCACTTTGGACATGGAGAACTGACCTGAGAGCTTTTCTGCAGCTTAGCATATATGAAATATTTAAATCTTCCAGAAGAAATCCTAGAAAAGACTAAATTATGAACTTCAATCCTAGGTATCAAGTATTTACTTGATCTTCAGTCATGGATTTATTCAACAAACATGTTTCAACACTCACTAAGTGTTAGGTTTTCTGGTAGTTGCTAAGAATAAAAGAGAAAAAAATTGAACAGTTCTTTTCCTCAAAGAACTTACATTCTATTAAAGGAAAACAACACCCACATAGAAAATTTAATGCAAAATTGACAGAAAATAAATTCAAAATAATTTCTAGGGAGGGGTGTAATGAGAAGTGGCATATTAGAATAGGCTTTATGAAGGAGGCAGAACCTAAATGAAGCCTTTAAGGAAATCAAGAATTGTGCCAACTCCTGATTCATTAGAGTCAACTCTAAGGAAAACTAACATTTTCCCTCTGGGTTTATCTCATTAAAATAAGTAGAGGTTCCATTACCTTAAGTAAGAAAAGAGAGGTCTCTTTTCCTATATTGTTACCCTCCAGCCACAAGAAATTGGTTCCGGCTCCCCCGTCAGTACATGTTTATCCTCTGGGAAAATGTAAATTAGTTCTGTTGATTTTATTATTGGTACTTTGAAAAATTGCATTAAGTTTGCACAAGTCTGTTGTCTTTTGTTTGTTTTCACATGTTTAATTGCATTCTCTCCTAAGATGCCCCGGGCCCCATTTATGATAAATATAATTAATTCTAATGTTTTGAAACAGCAACTTCAAGAAGAATTAAATAAAAACATACAAAATGGATAAAGGAACTTCCACTAAATGATCTATATAAGCCTAGGTATTTCAGCAGCAAAAATAAATAAATAAATAAAATAAGACTTTCTCTGTGTATTGAAGGTCAATAAATGGGAAGAAAACAATTAACAGGGAAGCACTGGGGAATCTACATTCTTTTTTTTTTTTTTTTTTTTTTTTGAGTGCCTTAGATCAAGCTGTATATGAACTACCTTGACACTTTTCAGGAAATCATTTTTAAAAGCAAAAGTAAAAACATTATGAGACCCTACAATACATCATTATCTGTAATGATTCCATGAACTTTTAGAAGAATAGCTCCTTAGAATGTATCCTCTGCAAAGTAGAATACCAAATAAAAGAATGATGTGAGCTGACACCAATGTGAATTCTACTACAAGGCTGGGATATGCATCCTATAACCTCTTTAAAGTAAATTCTGCCATCAAGATATTCAAGTTTAACCATATCTTTCCTTTTCTAATTTATAAATAACATAGCAAATGTCAGTCAGCTAGAGACCCTCAAAATAGCATTAAAATAATGTAATGATCAGTATTACCTTTTCAAAAAATTACATAAGAGAAAGAATGAGTGCCACCAAAACCATTCAGTTCAACTTTCTCTCATATCTGTAGTATAATTGAATAAATGTCTAACTATTTAAAATTCCTCTTGTTTAAGACATATTTCTAAAATGTTTCATTTGTTCACTAAGTAATATAAAAAATGGTTTATGGGTTGCATTAATTGAATTTATACCATTTGAAATTATAATTAAATACATATATATGGGTGTATATTGTATACATATAGATATATATGTATAATTATGTTAAAGTATGATTATTGATTCTACTCCACTGGATATATATGTTATGAAAATTCAAATAATATTACCACTTCAAGAGATTCATTATTCACACTAATCAGGACCTAGATATATTTCAATAAAGCATTTTCTAAAAACACCTGCATGAATGGAGTGATAAAATGACTTAATTCTGGAACAAAACTATTCACCCATGCAAGTGAGTTAACACCACAAAGTTGTGTATTTTTACCTGTATTGTATGAAACATATAGAGATGGCGTGAATAAATATTCACTAGGAGTGAATAATGTTCTGGCCATTTTATTCTTTAGTTATGTTTTTGTACAGTTCTTTGCTAAAGGAGATGGGAACAGCTATATAGCTCAGTGGATAAAACACCGAGTCTGAAATCAGTAACATTCAAGTTCAAATTCTGTCTCAGATATATGTGATTCTGGGCACATAATCTTTGTTTGCCTTTATCAACTGGAAAAGGAAATGGCAAACTACTCCAGTATCTTTGTCAAGAAAACCCAGACAAAACTGAACAAATGAGGTGGACTGGTAAATTTCTATTGGTTTGTTTCTATGACTCATTTAATATTCACATATTTAATGCTAATAATCCCTCAAACTCATGGAATTTCATAGGTACATAGCACATTATTTGGGGGTGAATCAGTATTTAAATGTCCAGGTAGTCTAGTGAGCAAGGAAATTATAGCATCATCACAAGAACTCAAAGCCTACATGGCTCATGAATTACTAATTGTCCTGAAAAAAATTGGATAAATTCTGGACTATGTTTCCTAAAGCATTAAGTTACTATTAGTAATAATATTTCAGAGATTTTAAAAAGTTTGCATCATCTCAGAAATGCTTGATAGAACATATTTGTATTTGTTTGCCATGTAACTCATCTTGCAGAGAAAACAGGTTTCCATGCAAATTCCCCATACATACTTGCCAATTTCTTGAGGGCCACTGCATATTGTTAACAAAGTACTTTAGAAATGCTTGAAACATATGAATAATATTTCCCTTATTAAGACCATTATTTGCCTACAAAATAAGGAAATCACTGGTGGTCATTTGATATTTGAATTAGAAAACTTCATAGAAATAATTTGTTCCAACCACACCATTTTATAGATGAGAAGCTGAGACTCAGAGAAATTAAATTTTTTCCCTAAGTCATACAGATACAAAGAGCCAGACTCTTGATTCAAATCTAGATTTTGCCACTCCATATAGTTCCACTATCACAGTGAATAAAAGTTTATAATATAATAGTAATGTGACAGAAGAAGGTGAAATAAACTAGTGCTCTGTAGACTTCCCAGAGACCACCATCTCAGCCACCAAAAAAGAGACAGAAAAGTAAGATATATAAAAACAAATAGTGTGCTTCCCAGAAGTATAGTCCAACCCAATGAAAGGAAATATATAAATACCTTGTAGTCTGAGTGCCCAAGTTTCTGAGGGGCAGGGAGTCACAAGTTCAAATGCTGTATTTATTGTCTTTAATACAGGCTTATGGGAGTAGAATTCTGGGAAGATAGCAGTGTAAGTTGATAAATTTCAAGCTCTCCCAATTTCCCCCACAAATAGAGCAAATTTGCACCTCGGGGTGAATATAGACTGATGATAAATCAAGAAGACTTGGGGCAGAACAGCAGTCTTCCTGATATAACCTAAGAAGATATGAAGAAAGACCTGAGCCTGAGATTAATCTGTATAAACTGCAAACACCTCCAGGCTAGTTCCTTAGAAACATAGAGTGGGGAGCCCTGGGGTTACCTGAGTGTAGCTTGAGTATCAGCAAGAACCACAGAAACTTTCATTCCTGGACTATTTGTGAGTCGGGTTTTGAGTCTGTGAAGACTGAGTGCACCTTGGCTGAGTCGGAATGCCAAGGCCAGCTTGCTGTAGGTACTGATCTTGGGGTGAGAATGAACCAGCACACCCAGTGGGTATAGAAGCAGTGGGGCAGAGATGCTGAAGGCTGCAGGCACTTGCTGAAGGGTAGAGCTATTGATTTGAGGTTCTTGGTCAAAAGGGAGAGCTGAGGTGAAACCAGAAGCACCATCCCCCCTATCACCCCAGGGTTAGAGATGCTTACACTAATATCTCTTTTAAAAAATGAACTGGCAGAGAAGAAAGAATCCCACCATAGAAACATATTATGGAAAGAGGGAAGAGCAGGGTTCATCTGCAGAGGAGCACAGTGAAGTAAAAAAAAAAAAAAAAAAAGCTTCTATCCCAAATGAAATGGTTCCCTGCCCAGAAAGAATTTAAAGAACTCAAAAAAGAACATAAAAATTAAATGAGAGACTTTGAGGAAAAACTAAAAAAAAAATAAATATCCAAGAAAAGCAAGATGATTATGAAAAAAAAAGCTAACCAACTAGAAAAAGAGTCTCAAAGATGAAAATAATTCTTTGAAAACTACAATTAAACAAGGGGAAGCCAGTCAAGCTATGAGAGACTAAGAAATTACAAAAGAGAAATAACAAAATCCCCAATCACCACCTCTAGATCCTTTGTGGAAAACATATAGGAACATTATTGCTGAATTTCAAAATCCTCAGATCAAAGAGAAAATTTTGCAAAAGACAAGAAAAACAATTCAAATATACAAGAGCTACAATTAGAAGTGTACAGGACTTATCAGCAGCTACAGTAAAAAACCACAGGTCCTGGAATCATATCTACTGACAATCAAAAGAAGTAGGCCTGAGGCCAGATTAGGAACACAATAAAAGCAAAGGGTCAGCAGGGATAAGAAAGATATGTGTGTATATGTGTGGAGGTGCATGTGTGCACGTAAGAGGATAAATATTTGTATGTATATATATATACATATATATATATGTATATATATACACACACATATGTGTATATAAAACTATATCTTTGTTAACTATAGCCTTGTGGGGGTGGGAGAGATGAAAGAGGAGAAAAAGAATAAAGTAAAACATGTGTATAGCAGAAAACAAAAGAACAATTTACAAGGAAGTAAAGAAAAGATAGATTCTCATGAATATAATTTCCGATATATATACTTTCTTGTACTGGTATTTGTTGTTATATATTTTGAATCCTCCATGATATTCTTCTGGGAACATGGCAATGTTCTCTTTTGTTTTGTATTCATTTTTTGTTTTTCTTTTTCTTACTCTGTTTCTCTAAAAATAAATTTGGATGAATGTTACAACTCTCTTACTGAGATCTTAGGAAGTGTTGGTACAGATAACTCACTAGACTAGACATTTTCTCTGATTCCTATGACCTCAAATCTCTCCAAAACAGAAATGATGCACCAAAGATAAAGCAATTTCATCACCTCCATGGTTTAAAACACCAGGAATCCAAAAGAAGGTTTAAAAAAAAAGTTGCAATAATACCTATCCAGTTCATGCAACACTCCCATGCTTTAGCAAGTCTGTACTAGTAGATTCAAGGATCCCATCCACAGGGTTGCACAAAATGCAATTTAACATTCTGGTCCCTTCTCTCTCTTTCCTGTATGTGATGGAGATCTGTGTGCCAGGCTTCAGAATTTTGCCCAGGCCTTAGTGGCCAGCACCATTGCAACATTCTGTGCTGCAAAAAAATTCCTTTAGGAGGGAGGAGGGACAGAGGGAAAATGATAGGACATGTGTCCAAACTTCAAAAACAGCTCAAACTCCATCCCTCCACACCTCACCACACACATCCTGGCCACATCTCCCAGAGCCTCAAAGACTCAAACAATGAAACCATTGCTAGCTACAGTTGCACCACTGTGGCAGTTCTAAACTTTGGAAACAGAGGATTAAGGAAGAGAGGAAATAAGACAAGGCAATGTGGATGGGAAGACTGTGTAGAAGTACTTCATTAGATTGAGGAAATAATTGCAGCAACCAATTTAGAGTTGAGACCTAAACTAGTGAACCATGATTGCCAAACATGGAAGAAGTTGAGATGCTCTGAGGTCCAGTTTTAAGGAAATCATTGTCAAAGAGAAGGGAGTCAGAAAATGAGCCATAGAAGAAAATAAGGAGGTAAAGACTGAAATTAACAAAGATCTCAGGAAGATGAAAACTTAAAGAACTTAAATTATGCAGCTAAATCAACAATGAAAACATTAACAGCAAAAAAAAATGTGGCTTTTATGTAGGAAACGAGGTGAAAATTTATGAATAAATAATGAAAAACAAAGAAAGATAATCCAATAAATAATGAGGCAGAGGATCCAATGGCATTTAAAAAGAATGTGGAACCATAGCATGCTATTTTGAGTGGTTTAAAGAAAAAAGAGAATTGTGAGAAGAGATTTTATGGCCTGCACAGCAAAAATTGACAGAATAGAAACACTTGAATCTGTGATAGCCAATTCTCACCAAATAAACAAAAAAGGGTAGTTTATTGGGAATACAAATAAGAGTTGACAAACCTAAAAAAAAATCAATGTTTTCTATCCAAACAAAATATACTAACCTCAGAAAAAAGATACATTGAGACAATTTAAGGATTATAGATCTCACAAGTCAAGAAGTTTAATGCTATGATGCAGGAAATAATCTCAGAATTTCAGAATATAGTAAATGAAATGTCAATTAAAAGAATTCCTGGATTACCCCAAAAAAACCAAAAACATAAGTCTGCAAATGCCAAGATATCTAGTGGCTAAGTTTAATAATTCAGTTCAGAAACAATAAATTCTGCAAGCAATTAGGAAAAATCCTTTAAATATGAAAGAAATATAATGTGAATGAAACAATACTATTTTGCATCAATCAGAAAAGTCAGGAGGAAATGTAATAGAGTGTCCCAAAGAACAATGGAACTGAAGGTGTAGTGGCCAGTCCTGCAAATCTTTTACCTTAAATGAAAAAAAATTAACATTTAATATTAAAGAGGCATGGGCAGGGGGAGGGGAGAAGGAGGGTTGAACAGCCCTGAAAAATTATTTGCTTCTTAAAAGATACAGGAAAAATCTTTGACAAAGTATAGGACTCATATATGTTAAATAAAACATAATCTACAAATATGGGTATAGGAATTTTTAAATATCAATGAAAACATGATTCAAATACAAATAAATATATAAAATTAGCAAACAAAAGATGGAGAAAGGAAGAATGGGTATGACACACTATCATACTAACAGATAGAGGTGTATAGAGGTGTATAGAGGTGAAGAGCAGAGCTGTTATCTCCAGAAACTTTATTTCAAACGAGCTAGACAGAATAAAACAAAAATGTGAATATGGCTCATGTCAGATTTCATTACATACTTGAAAGAGCAAGTTAAGAAGGAATAAAAGACAGATTAATACTTCTTGGAAAAGACATCATTAACATTACTCAAATTAAGAATTGGGATGCAGGAAGTTGTTGGTAAAGATGATTCTGAATTGAATTCTTATTTGAACAGAAATAAATTAGATAATAAGAAGGAAGTAATACAAGATTTTGTTTTAATATGTAATAAGTTTGTAATACTAAAAGAAAGCAGTACGAATTTGAGGAGAACCCAGAAGAGGAATTTGGGATTAAATAAATTTTAAAAATATTAAGTGCTAATTTCAGAGGTAGGAGTATCAATACTAATAAATTAAATGAAGGAAAATATAAAAGTGATGTTATAATCTTAAAATCAATGGATTAACTCTCTAACAAAACAGAATATATAAGAATAGAAAAGAAAAATCAAATTTGCTACATAGGATAAATAATCTTTTTAAATAAAGACACATACTGAATTAAAATGTAGTTAGTATTTGGGGGGGAGGATCACTTATTCAGGTGATTCCAGAAAAAAAAAGAAGAGTTGCCATCATGAACTCAGACAAAGCAACAATACAAATTCAAAATATCAAGATGGATAAATACAAAAACTACATTACCAAATTGATTTTAAAAAATCAAATTAACAAAATGAAAAGTCAAATTCAAAATGAAACAAAAAGTACTGGGCATAATTAAATGCAAGTGTGAGAAAAACAAACTACATAATGAAATTTTAAGTCTGTGAGAGTAACTTTTTATTTCTATTACAAAAAAACTACTGGAAGAGCTATTAGACTAGAAGTTTTCCTCTTGCTAATCAAAGAACTCTGATTACAAACAATTTCCAAATAGTACATATAGTACAAAATAAAGAATAAAATCAAGGGCAGTTAGGCTAGAATGCAAGATGTTACTAAATAGAAGAAAAATATTATACCATATTAAAATAGATGTGAAGAGAATATTCGAGTTCCAGAAATGTTTTTTAATCTTATAGTATTGTTTTTCATTTTAAAAAAATTAGAGAAACACTGCTTATGCTTAAGAGCATAACTTTGAATTCATATACAGTATGAATGTCTTAAAATTATATTTTATAATAATAACCTTTAACCTCGATTATTTAATTAGATGGAACCTCATAATTGAAAGCTCCACAAAACAAAATTAATGAGAACTTAAAAGAAATATGTGAAAATATAAAATATTAAAATAACAAAATAGGAAACAGAGATATTGCTTCAGTCTTAGAAAGATAAGCAGATCACAAGCTACCAAAGGGGAAAATGGGTCCAGATAAATTTGTAAGTGAATTTTATTAAAAGTTCCAAAGGCAATTAATAATCTGTTACAAAAGAGATTCTTGATTTCAAAAGAAATCTACTAAGCACATTTGAGACAAAGATGGTCTTAATACCCTAAACAGAAATAAATGAAGAAGAAATAGAATACTATAGACCAATGCTATTAATAAATATTGATGTGAAATGTTAAATGCAGTCTTAGTAAAGGGCAAGTATGTAAAAATTGCAATGCGCTACACAAACTATCCATTAACAGTGTTGGGTTTACAGTAATGATATAAACTAGAATTTATTTGGAAAGTAACAATTATAACAATAGAAAGATCATATGATTATATCAATAGAAACAAAAAATGTTTTAACAAAAATAGCAATCAAATATTTTTTTATTTAAACATAATATGTACAGTTTTTAAATACCATGGGGAAACATATCTAAAGCCAAAACCTAATATTATCTGTTATAAGTATAGAGGGAAAAGCAAGGCTGTACAATCTTGCCATTATTAATATTATTATTAATAGATTAGAATGATAACTTTAGAAATAAAGCAAAAAAGAGAAATTGAAGGTTTGATATGAGAAAATAAGAAACAACTTTATTCTATTTACAGGTATCATGTTTATTTACTAAGAAAACCTCAGATAATCATCGTTAAAAAAAAAAACTATTACACTTAAAACTCCAGTCCAACCAACATTCTCAAAAAATAACAAAAATATAGAATGTGATAGAAAAATTCCAATTAAAAGTAAATACAAAAATCCATAAAGTGTTTATAATTTAACACAGCAAGAAATACATGTTATAACTAGTTGTAAAATACTACTACAGAAATAAAAACAAATGAGAAGAAATTCATTCTTCATGACTCCAAAAATATTACCAAAATTAGATTAATGGTTTAATTATTAACTAATTTATTGTCAAAACTACAAATTAATTATTTATATAAGTAGAAAAATGAGGATTCAAAGGTGTAAAATATTAAGGGAAATAATGCAATGAATCTAAATTGACACAGTAGAGTATTTCTAGACTTAAAACTGTAATTTAACAAAGCTATACTCAAAATAATTTTGTACTGTTTTAAAAACAATAGAAAAGAATCCCAAATTAAAGGAATGTCATTCAATAGACTCAATAGTACAAATGTAAATTATAAATAGAAATAGTTTTTATATGTCAGATATGAGCTTTTAAATTTTACTTTTTTCAATTAATGATTTTTTTTTTCTTTTGCACTGGTCCACATTAAAAAAGAAAGAAAAACAAAATTCTTGTAAGAAATATAGTCAACCCCAGCTTTTGGGATAAGTATTCACTATTTGACAAAAACTGCTGGGAAAACTGGAAAGTAGTGTGGAAGAAATTAGGGCTTGACCCACATCTAACACCACATACCAAGATAAGATCTAAATGGGTTCATGATCTGGATATAAAGAGTGATACTATAAGTAAATTAGAGGAATGTAATATAGTTCACCTCTCAGACCTTTGGAGATGGAATAAATTTATGTCCAAAGAAGAACTGGAACTCTTAATTGAAAACCAGATAGATAACTTTGACTATATTAAGTTAAAAAGTTTTTGTACAAACAAAATCAGTGCAGACAAGATTAGGAGGGAAGTAATAAATTGGGAAATCATCTTTACATTCAAGGGTTCTGATAAAGGTCTCATCTCAAAAATATATAGAGAACTGTCTCATATTTATAAAAATTCAAGCCATTCTCCAATCAATAAATGGTCAAAGGATATGAACAGACAATTTTCAGAGGATGAAATTAAAACTATTTATAGTCATATGAAAAGGTACTCCAAATCACTGTTGATCAGAGAAATGCAAATCAAGACAACCCTGAGGTACCACTTCACACCTGTCAGATTGGCTAAAATGACAGGAAAAGTTAATGATGAATGTTGGAGGGGTTGTGGGAGGGCTGGGACACTGATGCATTGTTGGTGGAGCTGTGAACGGATACAGCCATTCTGGAGGACAATTTGGAGCTATGCTCAAAAAGTTATCAAACTGTGCATACCCTTTGACCCAGCAGCATTTCTATTGGGCTTATATCCCAAAGAAATCATAAAGAAAGGAAAAGGCCCCGCATGTGCAAGAATGTTTGTGGCAGCCCTTTTTGTAGTGGCTAGAAACTGGAAATTGAATAGATGCCCTTCAATTGGAGAATGGCTGAATAAATTATGGTATATGAACATTATGGAATATTATTGTTCTGTAAGAAATGACCAGCAAGATGATTTCAGAGAGGCCTGGAGAGACTTACATGAACTGATGCTGAGTGAAATGAGCAGAACCAGGAGATCATTATACACAGCAACAACAGTACTATATGACAATTAATTCTGATGGATATGGCTCTCTTCAACAATGATATGTTTCAAACCACCTCCAACTGTTCACTGAAGAAAGCCATATACACCGAGAGAGAGGGATGCGAAATGTGGACCACAACATAACATTCTCATACTCCTTGATTGATGTTTGCTTACATTGTGTTTCCTTTATCTGATATATTGTTTGTGTAGATAAGATTTTTCTTGCACAACAATGATAAGTTTGGAAATATGTATACATATATTCGATTTGCCAATATTTTAACATAATTAACATGTAGTGGATATCCTGTCATCTAGGGGAGGGGTGGGGAAGTTGGGGGGAAAAATTTGTAACGGAAAGTTATGTAAGGGTTATTGTTGAAGAATTACCCACACATATGTTATGCAAATAAAATAAAATTTAAAAAAAAAGAAATATAGTCAAGCAAAAAAAAAAACCCTCATATTAGCCACATCCAAAAAGATTGTTTCATTCTGTACCCAGAGTTCATTACCTCTCTGTCAGGAGTAAGGCAATGTCATCAATGCTCTAGAACACTAGTTAATTATTACATTATTAGAGTTTAAAAGTTTTTCAAAGTTATTTTCTATATAATGTCTCTGTTATTTATTTTTCTCTGTCTTCTGTTCACTTACAAATCATCTCAGGTTTCTCTAAAACCATCCCTTTCATCATTTCATCATCATGTTATAGCAAAATACTTATCCATTAAATTATATAACAAAATTTGTTTATTCTCAAATATGGGTACCCCCACTATTGACCATTCTTTGTCCTATCAAAAAAATATGCTGCTATAAGATATTAGGGTTTTTTGTTAACTGCCTATTATATGCAAAATATCTTATGCCACATGCTGAGATTACAAAAATAGATTATGCACAAACGCCTCTCAAAAAGGTCCAATCATGCCACTTTCTCCCCCCATACACACCAATAAGCTTCAATAGCTACCTATCACCTTCAGAATCAAATACAAAATCCTTTGTTGATGTTCAAAGATGCCCAGATCAAGCTATTCCCCAATTGATAAATGGTCAGAGGATCTAACTGAACAGGCAGCTTTCAGAAAAAATCAAAACTGTCTATAGTCATATTAAAAAAAATGCTCTAAATCACTATTGAATAAAGAAATGCACATTAAAACAACTCTAGCATACCAACTCACAGATATCAGATAGGCTAATATGACAGAAAAAGAAAATGATAAATGCCGGGGGGGGGGAGGAATTGAGAGGCATTAATGCACTAATGGTGATATTGTAAACAGGTTCAATCATTCTGGAAAACAAGGTAGAGCTGTACCCAAAGGAATACAAAACTACATACTCTGACCTAGCAATACCATATTAGGTCTATATACCAAAGAAATCAAAGGGAAAGGGAAAAGAGCTATATCCTATATGTACAAAACTATTTATGGCAACTCTTTATATGGTATGGCACAAAATGGATATTGAGGGGATAATCATTTATTTCTCAATAGCTAAAGTGTGGAATATGATTGTAATGGAATACTATTGTGCTATAAGAAATGAGGAACAAAATGTTTTTGGAAAAAAACTAAAAAAAAAAAATGTGAACTGAAACAAAGTAAGCAGAACCAGAAGAACACTGTATACAATAACAGCAATATTATACAATGATCAATTGTAAATGGCTTAGCAATACAATGGTGCAAGACAATCCTGAAGGACTTATGATGAAAAATGCCTCCACCTCCAGAGAAAGAATTTATGGAGTGTGAATTCAAATAGAAGTGTATATTTTTTTTTACTTCCTTTATTTTTCTTGGGGTTTTTTGTCTATGTTTTCTTTTGCAAAATTATGAATATGCAAATATTTATGTATGATATCACACATAGAAAGAGGGAAAGAATTTGGAACTCAGCATTTTTTTAAATAAATTCTTAAAAAAATTTACATGTAATTGAGAAAAAAATTTTTAAAAACCAAAGCCTTTCATGATCTAGTCCCACCTGCAACTTTTCTAGCCTTCTTACATCTTACAATTACATACATTATTCTATCCAGTGACATTGGTCTTCTTGCTGTTCCACAAACAAAACATTTCATATTTGTCTTGTATACATATTAGATATATACATGAATATACATGTATAATTTATATGCATACATGTAGCTATATAGATATAAAACCATGTTACAAAGTACAAATAAAAGGGAAAGTCTGGATAAATTGTTACAGAAAAATTGAAAACAAAGAAATCACTTTCAGTCAGGATGTTTATGAAATGTTTCATTGAGGAGGCAATATCTGATTTGGGCCTTGATGGAAGAGATAAAATGATTATTTCCATAGTCAGAAATATTGAGGATTTGGAAGAGGAGAAAGAGTAGAGTCCTTTCAAGATATAGATATACAAAAGTCATGTATATAGGATAGGAGAAGAAATAATGGAGAATAATTCAATTGTATCTGAAAGAATCATATGGAAAGAATACAACAGTATGGGTTGAATCCAACAGATGGAGATTTCTTTTGTCTTTTTCTTTGTATCTCCAGCATTTAGCACAAAGACTGGCACATAAAAACTTATTAAATATGTACTAACTGAATCCAATCTCTTACTCTTGTATAGATGAAATTCTCATTGACTTTAGCAAGAATTGTAACAGTGGATCTTTTCCCCAAGTCCAGAATTTGATCTGTAACTGTTAAGACTAGCTATATACACATGAAAGAAAAGAATAAATTGCTTTTCACATTAATTTGTATACTTCTTTATCTACAAATTAGATGAATTAAGTTACTTAATACTAAATAAGTATTTTTTAATGAATGGATAGTGCACATTAGTATTCTTTTCATCAAACTATAGAGTACATTTTACCATTCTAGTTCAATAAAATGGAGTCATAGGGAGCCATATCTTTCCCTAATTAATTCTGAAAGAAATATTCTATGAGAAGTCCCTATTTTGCAGCACTCCTCATACTTATGATTTGGATAGATGTATAAACAGGTGTTAAAAATTCACACATTGGCAATGGGGAATTAAGTGGGGGCAAAGAGCATATCCTCTGTTCATCTAGTCTTAGATCCTTTTTCCCTAAGGATGTGGACTTCTGAGAAGTGATGACAGGAAAGGTTATATATTTCTCCTAAGACAAATCTTCTATAAACTTTGACTCTTACTTCTTTATTATATATAAGCAAAGGGTCATACCCCTCTTCCATTTCCCCGACTTTGCCTTCCTAGACTGTTGTTAAGCCTATTATGAAAGCCTGCAAATTCAGATCACTCTCTTTCCCTTAGATAAGCTCTACATCTCTTTGGTATTTTGTTTCAATGCCATACGATGCCATATCTGATAAAACACTTTTATCAGATCTGGCTTTTACTCATGGACATCTTGTTATTATCTAATGTGAGAGTTGGAGGCAACTTGATGGCAAATTAAATAGAGTTTAAGGATTGAAGTTGGAAAGATTTATCTTCCTGAGTTGAAATGTTTCAATTCAATTCGGAAAAGTTTCAGAGGTTTACTACTATTTCTATTTTCTAAATATGCAGCACGAGTTAGTAGTATTTTTCTATATAAATATAAGGTATGTGTCACAGTTCTTGGATCTTGGGCCAGTAAATCTGTTTCTTACTAGCGCTAGAGTCCTTTATGCACCCAGATATCTGAAATCTCTATGTCTTAGGGCAACTAGATGGTGGTACAACAAATAGAATACAAGGACTAGAGTCAGGAAGACTCATCATCCTGAGTTCAAATCTAGACTCAGATATGTTGTATGACTGAGCAACTCATTTACCCCTGTTTGCCTCCATTTCCTCATCTGTAAAATGAGCTAGAGAAGAAAATGTCAAAACATTCCACTATTTTTGCCAAGAAACATCCCAAATGGGGTCATGGAGAGTTGGGCATGACTAAAAAATGACTAAATATTGTACAAAAAATCATCTTGTAAAATTTACATAACCAGGGAGTAAGACACATTGAGCAGCACCAACTACTTCCTGGTACTAGGTGTGGAAGCAGATAATCAATAAAGTACTTTATTAAATAGTTCTAATTTAAAACATTGCCTCAACAACAAAAAAAGCCTCCAAAAAACATGAGTCCCTTGCTAATTCTGTCTAGTTTGTAGAATTTCATGCAGCACTTCATCAGTTATTTACTCTTTGCCAATCATTAAGACAACTGAGGCAAAGAACATTGATTCAACAAAGTGAGATTTGTTTTTGCTGCTGAATTTGGTCTTCCAGAAGTCCCAAACTTTCAGCTAAATCTTTATCTATTTGCAATTCAGTCATTTCATTGTTGCATGTAGCTTTCATTCCTTCTTTAGATAATACCACAACTTTAATATCCTGTAGTCTTTTGAACAATGCATCCAGATTAGTTTTTTTTCTAATTGGTATTAAGTGCTAAATTCAGTTAGTAGTATTGCCTCCCATCTCTGATAAATACCATCCAATTTGGAAAAAGTCAAAATATGTCAGTGGGTTTTTAACAATCTATGCTTGCCATTTTGGTTCACATACAGTTTTTAAATTCCTCAATGATGATCTACTTCCAAGTCAAAAACTCCAGTTTATGATTGGAGTAGAGGATCTCACTCCTGGTCAGATCTCTGCTGGCAAATGTAACTATTTTCATAAGACTATCACACTTGTCACTGCTTCTAAGTCCTCCAATTTGGCATCGGTATGAGAGACAAAAAGCTTGCTTGGGTACACAGAAGCCTACACTATTACAAGTATGAGACAGTCAAAGTCTTGAAAGGTTTTTTTCTACATTTATTTGTCCTACAGTCTCCAGAGGACTTTGTTGGTTTCAAAAAAAAAGTTTTGTCTTTCTTGTCTTTCTGCTTCTGTATCTTTTCAAACAGAGGTTCAAACTAGATCATTCAGTGGTTTAGTAATTTAACTTTGTAACATTTTTTATGATAAACTCCAAATTCAAGGCAAGTTTTCAGATCTCAAATGTTCTTTAGCTCTGGCCAAACTGAGAGATTTTCTATCTTCTTTTTGCTGGTGTTCACTCCTTATTTGTGGTACAAAATGACTCATGTACTTGAGAGATTTTACAAAATTGATAGTTATCAATTGAAAGTTTCAAGCCATTTTCTTCTAGCTGATCCAATACTGTCATCACTCTCTCCTCTTGTTCTTTAAGGATCTTTCTTTAAGGATCTTCCCAAAGAGTTCTTAAAACTTCACTGATAGTCAAAACTTACATATATTAAGTCCTAACTTGTTTAAATAATTTGCTAGTATTTTGATCAGCTTCTCCATGTGGAGAGGTTGCATCAACCAAGAAAGCTGATGGGCTCTGCACAGATTTCAGACACAGATAAAGGGAAGAGCTCTTACAAGTCAAGAATAGAACCTGAGAAGTTTAATGTCATAGAGTATAGTATTTCAAGTTGAGATAATTTATCTTATAAGCTATACTAGTTGTATTTTAGTTTCAGAAATTGCAAAATATAGAAACCCAGGAGTCTGACTCCTCATGGAAGAAGTAAAGAACATGATTCAGAAGAGTGTCTTCCCATAGAGGGAATAACTTTCTCACCAATTATTGAAGTGTACACATAAGGGCAATTTAGGAAATTGGTAAAAAGTTTAAGGACAAAGTTGAAACAAAATACAAAATGAATTCATTATACTCACCTTTTCTGGATAACAAGAGAAGTTTTTTTTGTTTTTGTTGTTTTTATCTTAGTGTATGAATCTCACATTCTCAGGTATTCCCATATATACACACAGCCTTATCCTCATTTGCTGGAAGGACTATAAAGGATTTATATAGCAATCCTTGGGAATGTTGATATATGTGAGATTTTTTTCCTATTCCTATATTTTTCAAATCCTGGTTAAATGTTTTCCTTTTAGAACACATTCTCCTTCTCCTAGTCTGCAATGAGGTTCTGGAATAAGTTTAGATGATTTTAGTCGTTCCCAGAATAGCTGAGATTAGAACTGAAACAATTAAGTTATTTATACATTTTACCTAGTAATCCATGGGAATTTCAAAATCAATATGAAAAAGAGAGTGGGCAGTCACATACATAAGGTTCGCTGGATTGCTCTTGTATATTACTACCCTAGTCTATCATCCTAAAATTGCCATATAAGTACACTACTAAAATATTTCCATTTGGTTCAGAGAAGAATCAAAATACTGACCATCTGAGTTTTTTAGAGGTGAATCAATCAATAAATAAATATGTATTATGTGTCTATTATGTGCCTGGCATTATGCTAAGTGCTGTTCTACTCCCTAAACATAAACCAGTACACAAAAAGCTTCATAGTCTAATTCTTACAACTATGAAGTTGTACATTTAAGATTACTTGGGAATTGCTGAGAAAAATCTGACTCAGTTAAGTAAAAGTTTGATTTTCAGTTTAAAAAAAATTAAGAGAGGAGTTCTTACTCGTGTAGAATGTAAACTCAAATTATCTGATCAATTTGCAAGTTAGTCAATACTGTTATTGCTTTCTTCTCTTCACTTTTTGGAATTTTCAAACAAGTATTGGAAATTGGATAGTATGACTCCTGAGCACCTCTCCCTCTACACCTTGTCAGCTTACACGTTTGTAAAGTTTAGTGGCCAACCTTTGGTCAAGGCAAGCATATGGCTGGCTTAGATTCATACTAAAATTAAACCAATAACTAATGGAAAGAGAAAATAGCGTGAAAATATGCCAATTGGTAGGAAAAAATTGTTTTGAAATAGTCTGGCAAAAAATAACACAGAGTTTAAAATGAGCTCACTCTACATTAAACTTCATTTGATACAAATTTCCCAAATATATAACCCAAGTTTACTCTATTTCCATTGGTATCCACTGTGGATCCACTGATTCGTAGATCAAGCCTCATACTTGGACTATTTCAAATCTCCTAATCTGTTTTCCTCTTAGTCCCATCAGTTTCCAATAAGATACAAATTTATAAATCTATACTGAATCTTAAAGATAATCTACCCTAGCTCCCTCATCTCTCTAATGAGGAAGTTAAGGATGAGAAAGATGAAGTGAATTGTTCAAAAAGGTCAAGAGATGATTAGAAATCAGGTCTTTCCATTCTCCTTTTAATCACTAGTAAAATTCTTAGACTATTATTTTTCATATTACTATCCTATATAAGAAACTACATTAGCTCAACCACTAAATCCTTTTTCTGGCAATCAAGGACCTGTCATTCAATCTTTTTTTTTCAGTCATGTTTTGTGACCTTACTTACTTGGGATATTTTTGCCATAGATACTGGAGTGATTTGCCTTTTCCTTCTCCAACTCATTTAATAAATAGAGAAACTGATGCAAATCATGTTAAAGTGATTAGTAGGGTCACACAGCTAAGTGTTTGAGGACAAATTTGAACTCAAAGAGGCATCTCCCTGATTCTAGGCCCAGCATTGTCTGCTATACCACTTAGGCTACAAATACATTTAACAATCACACAAAATTTCAAGGAGAGTGGTTTTCCTTTTTATATTCACATTATATTCATTCCCATCTCTATAGAAATTTCCTCCTTTTGCTGAAATAGCCTCTATAAGTTTCTCTGTCTCTCCAAATTTTTCTAATCCTTCAAGGACAATCTCAAGCCCTATTTTTTCCTTAAGATATTCCACAATAGTTGCAGTGAATAGTTACCTCGTCATAGTATCTTAGATTTATAAAGGCATTCAGAGATCATCAAGTTCTACTGATAATTATGCAATAGATACAATACTTCTTGACTTCAAGCCATTTGAATGCAAATCCTGGCTCAGATGAAAGTAAGCAAATCATTTAATATCTCTCAACCTCAGTTTCCTCATCTGTAAAATGGAGATAATATAGGTCCTACTTGGGAGAATTGTTGTGAGGTTCCCATGAGTAAATATTTCTAAGGTGCTTTACAAATCTTAAAGCACTGTATAAATGCTTGCTATTATTGCTAAAAATATTAGGAATAGGAATAGTAGTGGTGGTGGTGGTACAGGTAGTAGTAGTGGTAGTAGTGGTAGAAAGAGGAGAAGGAGGAGGAGGAGGAGGAAGGGTATAATGTTTTTCATCTGTGACCATCAAAGCATTTACTGTTCTTGCCAGACATTTTGACTTTAGCACTTGTCTATATGCTATGTTGTATTTATTCTCTATTTTGCAACTAATTGTTTTATATATAAATTGTTTATAGGTAATTGTTTACACCATAAACTTCTTCCATTACAAAGTAAGCTCTTTGCCAGTAGGATGTGTTTCATTCTTTTTATTTGTATCTCTTGTATCTAGCACAATTCTTGACATGAAACAAATATTTAATTAAGACTTGATTATTGATTAATTGATCACATTTCCTATAGGACTTAGTATAGTGCTCAACATATGAGCATACAATAACTTCTTTTAAGACTGAACTGAATTATGATTCCCAGAAATCAAAGCAACATGCAAAAAAATTATAATCTTGCAAAATTGTACTATATTTAATAATATTACCGTCTACTGCAATTTTCTCAATACAACAAGAAATGATTTAGCATAATCTTTGTAAATCATTCTAATAACTGGAGACTCAGATGGAAATAAGATTGAGTTTTCAGTAGAACCAGAGACAAAACAAATCTAATGCTTAGATTGTATTCCTGCTGAGCAGGAACCATATCTAATTTTGTGTATTCTACATTTCTAGAATATAGTTGGTACTCAATTGTTAGTTTGATTTAATATATGGCTAACGTGACTGTTAATGGGCTATTACCATTGAATACTTTTGCTATACGAATTGAATGTGAAATTATATTACTTTGTAGAGAATTTCATTACTGCCTTTCCTTTAAGTGGTTTACAAATCCTTTATGAATGTTTAGCTGTGACCATTAACTTAAGTATTCTTCTCTTTCAGATATAGAGGGAGCTTTGTTTAGTGAACCCTCTAAATTTTAGTGCTTTCTCTATTTTAATTATTTTCTATTTATCCTGTATATAACTTGTTATGTGTATATCTGCTGACATGTTGTCTACCCCATTAAATTCTACACTCATTGAAGATAGGGACTATATTTTGCTTCTTTTTGTATCCTAAATATTTAGTACAGTGCCTGAACTTAATAGGTACTTGATAAATGTTGACTGATTTGCAGTCAGGAAAGACTTGAGTTTGCATCCTACTTCAGAGCTTCACTAGCTAATAATAGGCAAGTCCATTTACCTCCCTGAACCTCAATTTCTTCATCTTAAAAAAGGGAGAATAACAATGGAACCTATGTCTTATGACAGGTGTGAAGTTCAAATGATATACTAGGAAAAAAATTTTTTAAACCTTTTGCATTAAATAAATGTCAGCTATTATGGCACAGGAACATGAAATGTCCTCACAGGACATCACAATGAAAGGATAATATAACTGAGCTTTCAACACTGATTTTCTAGTTTCATTTTTAAATACTATATCATTGTAGTCTTTTACATGAATAATAATTAATAATAGCAGTAATATAGCAAGAGAAGGAAGAGGAGAGAATCATATCAATCTTCACAGTCTTGCTAGAAGTAGAACTGAAAGACAAGAAGAAGATGCTACTAAATAAGATGGATTACAGATTCTCCTTGAAGAGTAGGGGAAAAAGTAGTTTTGTGTCCTAAAACAAAAAACAAATAAAGAAACAAAAATCCAAATGACTTTTCAGGGGGACATTTGGTCATTTCATATAATGATGCTTATGATATTTTCAAAAAAGATCACCCATGTACCAACATGTGCTGCAAAGGATGAACAGATACAGAAATTCTATAAATGACTCATAAAAATTAAATTTACATATTTATATCTATATCTATCTTTCTATCTATCTACATATATATGTGTGTGTGTGTGTGTATATATATGTGTGTGTGTGTGTGTGTGTGTGTGTGTGTGTGTGTATTGCTGAGGCAATTGGGGTTAAGCGACTTGCCCAGGATCATACAGCTAGGAAGTGTTAAGTGTGTGAGGCCAAATTTGAAGTCCTCCTGACTTCAGGGCTGGTGCTCTATTCACTGCACCACCTAGCTGCCCCTTTATATGTATATTTTATCTATATACATAATACATGAGAGAGAGAAACAGAGGGGGAAGAGGGAGGGATGGAGGGGGAGAGAGAGAGGGAGAGAGAATCAATCAGAGGTTTCGGGGGTTGGCATGGGAAGGATAGTGAAATATTTGTTGAAAAATATAATTTTAGGGGGGCGGAGCCAAGATGGGGGAGTGAAAATGTGATTCTCTGTGTCCTCCTCTGACCTTCTGTCAAATCAACAATAAAATAAGCCTCTGAACTGATCTTTAAGTCAACAAATCCAGAAATATTTGGACACTGCTTGCAGTTACCTCTGAAGAACTTCATCACATGTCTGTTTCACTCGGGCAGAGGGGTAAACAGTTTGCTCAGTGCAGTCCAGAACTGAGGGCAGAGAACTGGGTGGGACTCAGCTCAGCGTAACAGAAACTCCAAACTCCAAACATCTGAGATGTATCTGAGGTACTTGGAACACTCTGCCCAGATTGGGGGCAGGTATTCTGGTAGATTTGCCTTTTATAAGGATTAATTGAGCAAAGTCCTATCCCAACCAGCCCAGCACCGGAAGTTAATTAGTGGAATTGCCCCAGGGCAAACTACAGAAGCTGAGGCTTCTCTAGCCTTAAACAGAATCCCACGCTGTCTAAAAAAAATGAGTAAGAAGCAGAAGAGAGCTCTCACCATAGACAGCTTCTATCGAGAGAAAGAAGGGCAGACCTCAGATCCTGAGGTTCCTGTAGACAAAGCAACTCCAGAGGAAGTGATCAAGGGAGATATAACCTGATCCCCCTTTCAAAATGCCTTACTGGAAGATTGCATAAAGAATCTCAAAAGAGAGCTGGATGATAAATGGGGTAATGAATTGAGATCAGTGCAAGAAGGATATAATGCCCTGCAAAAGTGATATAAAAAGACACCAATTTATTGAAAAACAAAATTGGTGAATTGGAAATAGACAACAATGCACTGAAAAATAAAATCAGTGAAGTGGAAAAAGAGTGCAATGAACAAAAAAATTCAATTGGCCAGTTACAAAAGGAGCTAAAAAAGGTAACTGAATAAAACAACACTTTAAAAATAAGAATTGAACAAATGCAAGTGAATGACTCAATAAGACTTCAAGAATTAGTCAAACAAAAATAACAAAATGAAAAAATATAAGAAAATATGAAATATTTCCAAGGAAAAACAACTGACTTGGAAAATAGATCCAGGAGACACAATCTAAGGATTATTGGACTTCCTGAAAGCCATGATGAAAAAAGAATCTAAAAACTATCTTCCAGGAAATCCTGAAAGAAAACTGCCCTGAGGTTGTAGAATCAGAAGGCAAAATCACCATTGAAAGAATTCACCGAGGGCAGCTAGGTGGCGCAGTGGTTAGAGCACCAGCCCTGAAGTCAGGAGGACCTGAGTTCAAATCTGATCTCAGACACTTAACATTCCCTAGCTGTGTGACCCTGG
>JAJPUD010001627.1:178454-247717 GCA_023553655.1 Myrmecobius fasciatus | reverse complement strand
GGATGTGGGAAGGCTGGGACACTAATACATTGTTGATGGAACTGTGAATGGATCCAACCATTCTGGAGAGCAATTTGGAGCTATGCTCAAAAAGTTATTAAACTGTGCATACCCTTTGACCCATCAGTGTTTCTATTGGGCTTATATTCCAAAGAGATCTTAGAGGAGGGAAAGGGACACACCTGTGCAAGAATGTTTGTGGCAGCCCTTTTTGTAGTGGCTAAAAACTGGAAACTTAATGGATGCCCATCAATTGGAGAGTGGCTGAATAAATTATGGTATATGAATGTTATGGAATATTATTGTTCTGTAAGAAACGATCAGCAGAACGATTTCAGAGAGGCCTGGAGAGACTTGCATGAACTGATGCTGAGTGAAATGAATAGAACCAAGAGATCATTATACACAGCAACAACAATATGACATGATGATCAATTCTGATGGACATGGCTCTCTATAGCAATGAAATGCCTCAAACCAGTTCTAATTGTTCAGTGGATAAAGCTATATACACCCAGAGAGAGGGATATGAAATGTGGACCACAACATAACATTTTCATGCTCTCTATTGATGTTTGCTTGCATTGTGTTTCCTTTCTCTGATTTTTTTTTCTTGTAGATACGATTTTTCTTGCACAACAATGATATGTGGAAATATGTATACATATATTCGACTTCTCAAGTATTTTAACATAATTAACATGTAGTGAACTTTCTGCCATGTAGGGGAGGGGAGGCAACTGGGGAGAAAATTTGTAACAGAAAGCTTTGTAAAGATCAATGCTGAGGAACTACCCATACATATGTTATGCAAATAAAAAGCTTTAATTTAAAAAAAGAAAAATATAATTATAGAACAAGAAATAAGAGAGGTAGAAGACTTATGAACTATACAGACCAATGCCTGCATATCATTAATATTTTTAAAAAACATCTGGAAGTCATTGGATATGGCAAGCATCAAATAATATCAAAAAAGATGAAATTGACTGTACTTTATTATACAGGAAATACCATATTACTAACTAATGAGAGTCTTTCCTGAGTGATAGCTGTGTTAAGTCAAATTATCAAGTTGTTAGAACAAAGATCAAAACTAATATAAAAATAGTAGAAATTGAAGGGAAAATAAGGTATGAAGTGAAATAACTCCAAGTTGACCATTTAAATAAGTTATTGATGAGGAAAAAGTAAGGCATAGAAGAGGTCATTTTCCTTTTTCTTTCCTTTCCTTTCTTTTTTTTATTTTTTCCTCTCTTTTCCTTTTCCTAACTCTCCTTTCTCACCTAGGCTAAAAGTAGGAATCACTTATGGACCCAACGCCATTGCTGATTGACACACAAACTTTAATCTACTCTATTTTAAACAGGAACTGGCTTGTCCCTTCTAAAAAAAAAATATGATAAGAGTTTCTTCTCATCTAGGCAACCTGGTAAAGCTACAGGTCCCTAGCTCCCAGTGACTTACAATGGCACCAATCTTAGTGTAGACAGACACTCAATGATGACACTCCCAAACTCAAGTGATCCACCAGTCACAGCTTCCCCTAGTACTAGGGATTGTAGTCATCCACCAGTACACTTGATAAATTTAATTATTTTTTGAAGAAGTAAATATACATAAATCAGTTGCCATAGCAAAACCAATAGAATCTAGAACCCAGAATACTGATTTTCCTGACAATCAGAATGATGTATTTATCATCTCAACATTTCTATCAATTGAAGAAAACAATCATTTTAACCATCTGAGAAATAGTCTGCCAAGTATTAAATATAAAAGGAGAATATCTGCACAATGATTTATCCCAAGATCATTTCTAGCTAAATTCTATCTAATATAAAGATGAGAAGGATAAGAAATAACAGCTATAATAATGGACATTTATATAGTACTATAAGGTGTGCAAATCACTTTTCTTACAATATAGAAAGTGGTCAAGCCAGGACTAGGGATGAGTTTTGTGCACGCTATCATACTGCCAACAAAAAGAAGACATAATGGACTGAGAATTGGATCTTTTAAAGCCCTCTCAAACTTTCCTACTAACATGCCAAGAGAAAGGTACAAAAAACAATATTTTTAGCAACCATTTCATATTTATAGAGGTATCCTGATTATATTAATGTGTGCAGGCTATTGTGATAAGTTCAAGATGCCAGTGAATACTAACAGAATGAATCCCAGATTCCAATAAACACTGATAGGATCAACCAATAAATAAGCATTTATTTATTTAGTTTATATCATGTGCTGGACTCTATGCTAGATGCCAGGCATACAAATACAAAGAATGAAATGATAACTGTTGCTGATGGAACTTACATTAAACCCCATCCTATCCTCACATTTAAATAATATTTTATGAATCAAACCAGTTTCATTTACATTATCTCCTGTGTGTCTCACAGTGGGATGGTATGTTCATTTTACAGAGGAAGAAGGTAAGATCTCAAGAAAAGACATTACTTACACAAAGTTGTATAGGTCTTGAATTTGTGTCTTTGGACTCCAAGTCAAGCATTCTCTCCAAGAAATCCTACTATTCTGTGGTCAGAACTTCAAATAAAATTATACCTTCTAGTATATTGGGTGAATATAAAAAAAGTAGCAGTGAATCACACAAAGCAAAAACCAAAGGAATTTACTATGAGCCAGCATCAGAATTTTATTTTTTTTATTTTTTAAATTTTTTTTAAAACTTTTTATTTGCCAAATATATGTATGGGTAATCCTACAACATTAACCCTTACAAAGCTTTCTGTT
Source organism: Myrmecobius fasciatus (assembly GCA_023553655.1). Taxonomy (NCBI): domain Eukaryota; kingdom Metazoa; phylum Chordata; class Mammalia; order Dasyuromorphia; family Myrmecobiidae; genus Myrmecobius; species Myrmecobius fasciatus. Next base: position 244,951 of record JAJPUD010001627.1, on the reverse strand, counting down.
ACAAATTTTTCCCCCTTACTCCCCACCCCTCCCCTAGATGGCAGGATATCCACTACATGTTAATTATGTTAAAAATACTTGACAAATCGAATATATGTATACATATTTCCACACATCATTTTTGTGCAAGGAAAATCGTATCTACAAGAAAGAAAAATCAGAGAAAGGAAACACAATGCAAGCAAACATCAATAGAGAGCATGAAAATGTTATGTTGTGGTCCACATTTCACACCCCTCTCTCTGGGTGTATATAGCTTTCTTCACTGAACAATTGGAAGTGGTTTAAAACATTTCATTGTTGAACAGAGCCATGTCCATCAGAATTGATCATAATATAGCATTGTTGTTGCCGTGTATAATGATCTCCTGGTTCTGCTCATTTCACTCAGCATCAGTTCATGCAAGTCTCTCCAGGCCTCTCTGAAATCGTCCTGCTGGTCGTTTCTCACAGAACAATAATATTCCATAACATTCATATACCATAATTTATTCAGCCACTCTCCAATTGATGGGCATCCTTTCAGTTTCCAGTTTCTAGCCAACTCAAAAAGGGCTGCCACAAACATTCTTGCACATGTGGGTCCCTTTCCTTCCTTTATGATTTCTTTGGGATATAAGCCTAAAAGAAATACCAGCATCAGAATTTTAATGAGGAATTTTTGTACCAAGGACAAAAACTACAAATGATATCCACGAGGAAAGATAAATTATGCCTTTATGGTGGAGGAGGGGGAGTAGAAAATGATAAAGTGTGATGAAGAGAGGATAGTTCACCATAGCCTGCTATCTGATAACTTATTTCATTAACTATTCTCCTTCATCTCCCTTATTAAGATGTAAATTCTTTGAAGGTAAGGACAATTTTACTTTGGGACTTATATCTGCAGCACTTAGCACAGTGCTTAGGCCATAGTAAGTACTTAATAATGATTAGATTAGAAAAAAAGAAAAAACAAACTACATATACACAAATATTCACTGGAGCTTTTTTGTGGTGGTGAAGAATTGAAAACTGAAGGGGTGCCCATCAATTGGGGAATCACTGAACAAGTTGTGGTGCATAAATGTAATAAAATACTATTGTACCATAAGAAATGATAAGCAGTATGATTTCAGAACAACCTGAAAAGATTTACATGAACTGATGCAAAATGAAGTGAACAGAACCAAAATATTGTACACAGTAATACTGTGATGATCAGCTATGATTGACCTAGGTCTTCTCAGAAATTCAATGATTCAATACAATTCCAAAAGACTCATGATGAAAAATGCTATCCACATTCAGGGAAAGAAATGTATTGCAGATTGAAGTATACTTTTTAAACTTTTTTTCATGTATTTTTTTCTTTTATTCTGTTTCTTTTTTCATGACATGACTAATATGGAAATATGTGTTACATGATTGCACATATAAAAACGATGAAAGATTGCTTGCCATCTTAGGGAGGAGGGAGAAGAAGAAGAGAGAGATGGAAGGAGGAAATTGAAACTCAAAATTTTATGAAAAATGAATGTTTAAAATTGTCTTTACATATAATTTGAAAAAGTAAAATATTATATAATGAAAAATGCTTGTTGAGTAACAGATTATTTGCCAACTATGATACAATTGAAGAACTGCAAGTGATGTCAACAGCATCTAAATTTGTCACCATAAAGCAAGTACTAGTTACTCCACCCTAGTTATAGCTCTATTTAATCTATTCTCTAATTATTGGTCTTTCCCCATTATGTCTAGTCAAAGCATAACTCTATTCCCAAATCATCTTCACATTTAAGGGTTCTGATAAAGGTCTCATCTCTAAAATGTATAGAGAATTGTCTCATATTTATAAATATTCAAGCTATTCTCCAATCGATAAATGGTCAAAGGATATGAACAGACAATTTTCAGAGGATGAAATTAAAACTATTTGTAGTCATATGAAAGGGTGCTCCAAATCACTGTTGATCAGAGAAATGCAAATTAAGACAACCCTGAGGTACCACTAGACACCTGTCAGATTGGCTAAGATAACAGAAAAAGATAATGATGAATGTTGGAGGGGATGTGGGAAGGCTGGGACACTGATGCATTGTTGGTGGAGCTGTGAAACAGATCCAGCCATTCTGGAGAGCAATTTGGAACTATGCTCAAAAAGTTATCAAACTGTGCATACCCTTTGACACATCATCATTTCTATTGGGCTTATATTCCAAAAAAATCATAAAAGAAGGAAGAGCCCCACGTGTGCAAGAATGTTTGTGGCAGCCCTTTTTGTAGTGGCTAAAAACTGGAAACTGAATAGATGCCCATCATTTGGAGAATGGCTGAATAAATTATGGCATATGAATATTATGGAATATTATTGTTCTGTAAGAAACGATCAGCAGAACGATTTCAGAGAGGCCTGGAGAGACTTACATGAACTGATGCTGAGTGAAATGAGCAGAACCAGGAGATCATTATACACAGCAACAACAATATTACATGATGATCAATTCTGATGGACATGGCTCTCTTCAACAGTGAAATGTTTCAAACCACTTCCAATTGTTCACTGAAGAAAGCCATATACACCCAGAGAGAGGGATGTGAAATGTGGACCACAACATAACATTTTCAAGCTCTCAATTGATGTTTGCTTGCATTGTGTTTCCTTTATCTGATTTTTCTTTCTTGTAGATACAATTTTTCTTGCACAACAATAAGTGTGGAAATATGTATATATATATTCGATTTGTCAAGTATTTGTAGTAGATATGTAGTAGATATCCTGCCATCTAGGAGAGGAGTGGGGAGTAGGGAGGAAAAATTTGTAACAGAAAGCTTTGTAAGGGTTAATGTTGAAGAATTACCCATACATATGTTTTGCAAATAAAATTAATTAATTAATTAAAATTAAAAAAAAAACAACTCTATTCCCAGAATTACTTACTTTTTACTATCTTCTCTTCAGTACTGTGATGGCCTTTCCTTGTTCCTTGTCTCCCTGATGTGTGAGGATTGAAAAAGAAAGGGGAAGTCATTCTGGCACCTTAAACAAGAATGATGAAACACCCTTGAACTTGCACTTTCTTTGCCATCACTATTTGTTATCCCAAAGTCTTTAATAGACTTTTGGAGTTTAGAGAGTCGTTAGTATTTCAGATCTCCTTCTCATGCTGTACTGTCTCAGGTTCCATTTTACTGTAATATTTTAATTAGAATGTAGGCATTGGAGTGAAGAAAGGCATGTACCCTCTAGAAAGAGGGCAACTACTTTTCAAAACTACTCTGGTATTTGTTTTATACTTTATTTATACTTTCTCCTAGACTTATACTCAGAGCTGGAAGGACTCTGGAAGAAATTTAAGCCATTGGAGAGTTTCCTTTTTTGTTCTGAAAATCAAATGGGAAAATGTGTTTTAAACAGATGGCTCTTCTAATGTGTTGGGGCTGTTTGCTTTTTTTGCACACAGAAAGAAGCGCTTTTTTCCAATTCTAGTGACTTTGATACTTAGTAAATTTCTAACAGGACAAGCTAAGTTTCTTTAAATATTTATGATCAATCAAATTGAGTTGTCTCTTTTTTTTCCCTTTGGCCCTCTTTCATACCATTTCTTGGTTACAAATAAAAAATTCCACCTACAAAAATAAGCCCTCAAAAGATAACAGAGTTTAAATGTGATTAAATATTACCAATTTACAAAATTAGTGTTGTTCTACCTTTGCAAAAAGCTTAAAGAGAAATTCCCTCCATGACATGCCTGACCAGTCATCTACTTGAGGTTCTCCAGTGATGGAGGAATCTTTTATTACCTTTCCAGGTAGGCTTTTCAATTTCTGAACAGCTTTAATTATTGAAAAGCTGATACATAGAAAGATTGCATAAAGAGTAAAACAAAGTTTATCCATTATTACTAGATACGTACCAAGGAGAAGAAGTCTAACATCTATTATACATGACAATCCTTTAGGTAATTGAAGACAGTTATCATAAAACCCAGCCATAATCTCTAGCAATTTTGCCATTCTTCTTTTCTTCCTCCTCCTCCTCCTCCTCCTTCTCCTCATCCTTTTTCTTCTTCTTCTTCTTCTTCTTCTCTTCTTCTTCTCTCTCTCTCTCTCTTTCTTTCTCTCTCTCTCTCTCTCTCTCTCTCTCTCTCTCATTTGTTTCACTTTATTTATGTCTACAATCAGTTTGTTGATAAACTTTTAACTTAGCTAAGAGCTCTGGAGATGGGGATATACATGACACACTTTTAAGCTCATTCTGCATTAGTAGCATTTTCTTCATTATTTTATTAAGCCTAAGTATTTAACAAAACAATAAATAAAGTCCTAGTTTGTAGCATTTGTCAATTTCTAAGATATAAGTTTTCACACAAGAAATTTAACAATTGGTTCCCATAAGCTAGTTTGAGATTGTTCCAGGTCCCGTGTCTACTCTAAAATGTGATGTGTAGTACTAAGCACAAAATTCCAAATAAGGCCTGACCAAGGCAACAGAGAGCAGACACTAAACCTCCTCTAAAAGAGCCTGAAATAATATTAGTTTTGAATTTTTTTTATTTCAAAGCATGGAATTATATTGAGATTGTGTTCTACCAAAACTCCCAACTCTTTTTTTTTCTTAGAAATTGTCTAATCACACTTTACCCATCTTGCATCTGTGGAATTGATTTTTGAACCCATGGAGATCTTTACACTTATCCTTCTTATTATGTGTATCAGTCATTCTAATCTGTCAAGATCTTTTTCAATCCTAACTCCATCATTTGATGTTGGATTTCCCTCCAAGCTTTGTGTCATCTACAAATTGGACAAGTATTCCAAATAGACTTTCAGGCAAGTCATTAATAAAAATGCTGAATTCATAGAACGAAAGCCAGATACCTGGACTAGACACTCCTTTCAAGTTGATATCATCCAATTAATGACTTCTTTTAGTCTAGTCATTATACCAATTCCAAATCAATTTAATTATGCTGCCATCTAGCCTATATCTCACCATCTTATCCAAATGCATAGTATGAGGGACTTTGTCAAATGTCTTGCTGAAATCTAAATAGACTGTCTCCAGCATTCCCCTGATCCCTGATCCCCATCTAGTTACCCTGTCAGAAAATGAAATGAGTTTAGTCTGGCATGACCTATTATTGATGAAACCATGCTGGCTTTTAGTAATCATTGCTCCTCTTTCGGAGTGTTTATCATTCACTTAATAATGTGTCCAAGAATTCACCATAAATCCCAGTCAAATTCACAAGTTTACAGTTTGCATAATCCATACTTTTTCCCTTTTGACAATTGAAACAATATTTGTCTTTCACTATCCTTATGGGGTGTCTCTTTTCTAAGATAGTTTAAAGAATGCCAACTGCAGCTCATTTCTCATATTTGCTAGTTGTTTTAACACTTGACAATGTAGTCATCTGAATTCTAATTCTTTGAAGATAACTAGATGTTACTTGACTCATCATGGGTTTTCATTTCCTGATAACCATTTCATTTTATTCTCTATAATCTATTTTCCTTAGAAAAGAAAACAGATGCAAACTAAGAGTTGAGTATTTCAGCCTTCTTATGTAAACTTAATTTGGTCATCAATTAGATTTAGCCTAACTTTGTAACCTGTCAAGATTGTTGTGAATCTCAATTCTGTTTTCCAGCATATTAGCTATTCTTGACAGCTTCATGTCATTTTTTTTGAAACTCTGGAACATGGTGTGTGATTTACTAATGTAAGAGTAGATTTTCCCTTGAAAGAAGAATGGCGGACAAGAGACCACAAAATATGGAATGATTAGCAGAGCAAAGGAAGGGCAGATATTATCTCAGTCCAAGATACAAAGTACAATCAAGGGGATTATAAATCCTTAGCTTTTCTGCTAAGGTTTTGGTTTGGTTTTGGCACAGTGGGTGGGTTGTAGTTGTTTTAAATTGGAGGCTTTATTTAACATTTTTTGATCCTGGTGTCCAGGTGTTGGTTTCTGGTGCTCTAAACCTAACCCTAACCCTTCTATTGGCTTCCAGTTCCACTGTGACCTTCTGACCTATCTAAAATCTTAGTGACATTATTGCTGTATTGACTTTAGTGATAGTAGTGGAGCGTGGTGTTTTTGGTTTTGACTGTGTGATTGCTTTTTTTTCCCCTCTTTGGTAATAATGTTCTCTTTGGTTGTTTTATCTGTCAATACCCAGAACTAAAGTTTAAATCATCATCATTTTCTATTAGTTATAAAGTGTGATCTCAGTCCTGATGTATTTATGCAAAGATGAAGATCAAGGAATGGAAAGTAGCAGATATTAATTGTTCTGCTCAGGCCTTGGACTTTAAGCAGCTTATAAGGCTGAATAGTATCCCTAACTTAAAATGAATATTTAGCCTCCAGTAACATAGAACCAGAATAAAGATTAGATGTACTAACATCTGCCTTCTTTTTATAAATTCTGCATAAACCAATACTAAGAAGGAAGACTAGTCACTCAAATCTGAAAGTCAATTTTATTCTTGTGTGGGCCATTGTTGTTACCCAACCAAGTGTTCCCATGGACCTGCACCTGGAGAGCTTATCAATATATGCAGAGTATATATCAATACTTAGTGAAGAGATTTTATATATTTATATATATATGTGTGTGTATATATATATATATGGGGAGAGAGAGAGACAGAGAGAGAGAGACAGAGAGAGAGAGAGAGATGGAATAAACAATGTTATTTAGATGTTTAAATGTTTGCCCTGTTTTACTTCTTAAGGCAAACTTATTCTTTTTTTAAAAGACATTCTAGGAAATGTTTCTTCATTGAAGTGCCTCAGAGCCATCAGAACTATTGCACAACCATTCCCATTGCCTTACAGGGAACTCAAACTATAGAATAATATAATTCTATAACACATAGAATTATATTACCATAGTATTCTTCCTCCAGGGACTCCCATTCTCCCTCCATTACCTCTACCTAATGCTTACACAGGTATTTAGGGAGTTAGAGTCAACTATGACATTAGGACATGGGTGAGATTGTCTCAGGGACAGGATATTTTCTCTCCTAGGATAACTATACCTGATTGAGAATAGTTTCATATCTTGATGATATTTCTTCCATTAATAGAAAGTGTTCTCTATCTTTCCTCCCTGTACATGTCAGTGTCCTATGATCTCTTCCTTGATGGTGTTTTTTGTCCTGATGGCTGCTTCCCAAAATTGAATTTGCCGTGGCCAGCGGAATACCTAATTAAGGCTCTGAAGTCTGCTCCCCTCTTTACCCTCCACCTAGGGATCCTTCTCCAAGCTTGTCAATTGTCTCTAATAATTGGACCAAAATCTATATGGAACAAGTAACTGATAGAAAGTTGAAGCATTAGAATTTGTTGTTGTGTTTTCAGTCCTATCCAGGAGGGAGGATACCCTGACATGTAATTTCATAGTAGAGAAAGTTGCCTCAGGCATACATAGCTTCAAAACAATATCTCAGAATAATAATTTCTATTTCCATAGCCCTGTGAGTTTTACAAATCACTTTCTTCACGACAACCTGACTGAGGTAAGAAGTACCTTCATTATGATCATTTTACATATAATAATAATTATATTTCTACTGCTCTATAAGTTTTACAAAGTGTTTTCTTCACAACTACTTAAATGTAGTGGTTTTATTGTGATCATTTTACATATGAAGAAGCAGAAGTTCATAGAAGTTTAGAGTTTTCACCCAGAGTCAATAAACTAATTCATTTTTGAGTCTACTTGCAACAAAGGGTCCATGTGCAAGGAGTTCCATTTGTGCCCATGCAAAATTTATTGTCTCCAAAAAATTGATATTTTATGCTTCATTTTTAAGTTTATATTTTAAAGGAAAGTTTGCATGTATTTTTAAAGTTGTTTAAATTTTAATTTGTTTCATTAATAATAATGTTCTTTATAACTCAGTGTTTAACAAATGTTTACTTTGAAAAAACAAAATTCTTTAAGTGTACATCCTAATGAAATGTGCAGTCCTGTGAGACTAACATTCTCTCATTATCTCTCTTAAAACCATGCAAATTCCTCTACTTAGAATATAATCACCAAACTACCATCTATCACTAGTTTGGTTTCCCCAATAAACTTTCCCTATTAGGAAAAGAATGTACTGACCAAACTGCCTAATCAGACTAAATGTAAAGTACTTTGTTCAAGTTAATGCCACATTTTTAAAAGAATTTTGGATCAGTTGAAGAATGTTCAAAGGAAGGTTAATAGCATAATGAAACTTCATTTGTGCCATATGAGAATTAGCTAAAGGAACTGGGATGTTGAGTTTGGAAAAGAAGACATTTAGGAGAGGCAAGATAGCTGTCTTCAAGTATTTAAGGACTATCATGTACAAGAAAGATTAGAGTTGATTGGCTTGGGTCCTAAAAGTAGTTGCAGTGGAGGCAGGTAAAAGAGGCAAGCACTGTCCAACATGAAGTCAGAAAAATAAAAATAAAAACAACTCCCTAATAATTAGATCTGCACAAAACATAATGTGTTTTCTCCAGAAATGGTAGGTTTTCCCTGCTGAAGGGCTTCAAGCAAAGATTAGATGACCATTTGTGGGGAACTTGTACACTTGTTTAAGTGTAAGTTGAACTTAATTGTCTGAGTTCCCTTATAACAATGAGGTTTTTTGATTTGAAGAATGGCATTGTCCCTTGGACAATTATATTTTTCATTAGAAATTAATAAATTTGCAGTCTAATTTGTTAATTATTCTCTTGCATATTTATTTAGCCTGAATCAATGAGCCTGAATACTTCAGAATGAAGTGATAAAATTGAATTTTTAAGCTTTAAGAGTGGAGCTTACAGTAAGAAGAGACTGTAGACATGAGGTTACTTCCTTTTCAAAGTTCTGACCTTCTAAAAAGTCTAAGCTTCTAATACTATCTGAAAGCTACAAGAGAGTGTTTTCAAAAAATAATTATGCAGGGGCAGCTAGATGGCGCAGTGGATAGAGCACCAGCTCTGAAGTCAGGAGGACCTGAGTTCAAATCTGATCTCAGACACTTAACACTTCCTAGCTATGTGACCCTGGGCAAGTCACTTAACCCCAATTGCCCAAGCAAAAAAATAATAATAATAGAATAATTATGCACTATTTTAATTCCAAATGAAAAAAAAGTTGTTCATTATGGATTTAGTAATTCAATTCAAGATTGACTTTGTTCTGCAAGGAAAATTGTGGATGGGAATCAGTCAATCAACTAACATTTATTAAAAACCTACTATTTGCCAGGCACTATGCTAAACTCTAAGAATATCAAGAAATGTAGAAAAGCAATCCCTAATCTCGAGAGTGTCTTAAGATAAATATTAATTATAAATATTAATATTAAGTATTTTAATTAAAGTATTAAGTATCTTAAGAGAATAGCTTACTAAAAACCATAAGCTCCAACAGAAATGAATTTTGCTGATTAGCTAATAATTAATAATAACAGATCCCATTTATATACCATTTTAAGGTTGCCAAAGAGCTTTTATAATTACACTAGTTAGGATTTATTTTAGCATTTTAAGTTTTGCCGAGCACTTTATACATATTTTTATCATTTTATCCTCAAAACAATCCTGTTAAGTGAGTGCTATTATAATATCCCTATTTACAAATGGAGAAACTGAGGCTGAGAGAGGTTAAGCGAATTGTCCAGAATAACAGAAAGCTAGTAAATGCCTGAAGCAGAATTCAAACTCCAGTTTTTCTGATCTGAAATTCAACATTCTATTCAGTTTCTCCCTTTCTTTTCAATGCAATATAATTAATAACCCTACTATGAGTAAGATAGATAAAACAAGTTTTATTATATTTATTTTACAGATAATAAAGTTGAGTATCTAGGAACATAAGTAATCACTCATGATCATACCAACATTAAAAGTCTAGGGCAATATTCCAAGTTTCTTGACTCAGACTAACATTCTTAAAGATTATCCTGCCTCAATATTTTGGAGATTATACAGAGATATCAGAGATAGGTTTTCATCTCTAAATTCCAAGGCAACTCAACAAATTAGCAGTAGAGAAATTTATGTAGAATATGAATATAATCAAATATTTCTATACTATAATAAAATCAGAGTCATAGTATGAGAAGATATATGAACTAATAATAAGTAAAGTTAGCAGAACCAAAAAAAAATCATGATTACAACAATGTAAATAGAAAACAACAAAATGATAAAAAAAAAATTGATGATGGGAAATCATAAGGATCAAGATAAGACCCAAATGAGATATAAGAAAGCACCTCCTTTCTTTCTCTATAAAGGTTGCAGTCTATGGGTATGGAATACTTCAAAGAATATCAGAGTTGGTTTCTGTTTTGTTCAATTTTGCTGAATTGTTGTTTTCTTTTTATTCTGTGTTAAAATGGATTATCAGAGAAATGTAGAGAGAGGTTATAAAAACAAAAGTTAGCAATAATTATTGAAGAAAAAAACAAAAAAATGAATTATACGTACCAATAAGCTGCCAAGATATTCTGCAGAAACAAGGGTACAAGTAAGCAATGAATTGGGAGCAGTGTATCTCAAAGGGCAATCAGACCCAAGATGTTTTTAACCCATTATTCCTGCCCAAAAATATGCTAGAACTATAATAATTAAGAGTTTTGTATTTGTAATCTAATGTTGTTCACCTCTAAATAGGAAATATTGTTTCAGAGAGATCTCTATTTGATTCCAAAAAAAAATGACATTTTTATTTTTGTACTGTCAAAGAATTAGAAATTGAATGGATGCCCATCAATTGTGGGATGGCTCAATAAATTATGATGTATGAATGCAATGAAATATTGTTGTTCTATACAAAATGCAAAGCAATCTGATTTTAGAAAAGCTGGAAAGACATGCATATGATCCTGAGTGAAATAAGCAGAACCTGGTGAACGTTGTACACAATACCAGAAAGATTGCGTTATAATAAACTAAGATAGACTTAGCACTTCTCAACAATGTGGTGAATCTAGACAATTCCAAAAGACTTGGGATGAAAAATGCCATATTCTATGGACACTGAATGTGGACTGAAGTATATTATTTTCACTTTGTTGTTTTTTTTCTTATGTTTTTCTCCTTTGTTCTGATTTTTCTTTCACAAGATGACTAATATGGAAATATGCTTAGAAGTATGTCAGATTACTTCCTATCTTGAAGAGGAGTGAGATAAGGAAGAAAGGGAGAAAAATTTGAAACTCAAAAATCTTACAAAAATGAATGTTGAAGACTATCTTTACATGTAAGTGGAAAAATAAAATACTATTAAGATGTGTAAAAAAAATTATGTGATGATCAACTATGATAAACTTATCTCTTCTCAATAATGTGGTAATCCTAGACAATTCCAAAAGACTTGGAATGGAAAATGCCATTCACATCCAGATAGAAAACTGTGGAGATTGAATGGGGACTGAAGCATCATATTTTCACCTTTTGTTGTTGTTTACTTTTTCTTTCTTGCTTTTCCCCCCTTTGTTCTGATTTTTCTTTTACAAGATGATTAATATGCTTAAGATTAATATAAACACACACACATACACACACATATATATATGTATATATATACATATACATATATATAAACTATATCAGATTCTTTGCTATCTTGAAGAGGGAGGAAAGCAAGGGAGGGAAGGAGAAAAAATTTAGAACAGAAAATCTTACAAAAATGAATGTTGAAAACTATCTTTACTCATAAGCAGAAAAGTAAGATGCTATTGAGAATTTTTTTAAAAATAAAATAAAAATTTTCAAACTGGAAAAAAAGAAAAGAAATGACAGTTCTCTAGGACCATGAACCCCAAGGAGCTCTACCCCTATAGTGAGTTTCTTTTGTTCACTCCTCAATTAATCCCTTGTGTGAATTTTTGTCTCTTTCTGGGTCAAAATCTCAGCCAATTTCAGTTAGAAGTCCAGAGGACCTAAGCAACACAGAACATAGAAATTTGTAGGTTCTGTTTGTGACAGAATATCTGTTTTTGCCTCCTACTTTGTTTTTCCTGGTATTGCCTCTTTTTGTTTCCACTAACCAAGTATTATAATGCCAAACTCATTAATCCTGATCTATGCTTAACTATGTCAATTTCATCCCTTTCTTCAGTGCAATGGACTGATTGATATATTTATCTTGGTGTTCATAGAATAAAACGCACCATTTCCACATTCACCACTTGGATGATTCAGTACCATAGCCAACTCTGTCTATTTTAAGCGACAGAAAAATTTCTTGATTGAAAAATCCCCAATGACTTCTGTGATGCTTGTTTTTAAAAGTTCAGAATTTCTGGAAGCTAGAGGTAGCCTTTACATAATAAACAATTTGATTTGATCTGAAAACAGTAAGTGTAATGTCTTAGAAAGGCATATTAACTCATCCAACATTGAATTCCTAGGAGAGTAGGGACAACTGAGGGAAAGAGTAGATCTAAACATGAGTTATCAATTAACTAATCATTTAATCAATAAACAAGCATTTGTTAAGTATGCTAGGCACTGGAGATATAAAGACAAAAGTGAAACAATCCTGGTCTTTGAAGAGTTTACAATTAAGTGATTGATCAACTAGATTTTAAGTTTATTAAGGGTAGGGACTGTATTTTGGGGTTCCCCTTAGCACTTAGTAGTCTCTTTGTATTTAAGTACTCAATATTACTTATTGATTAATTAACCAAGTAAAATTAATTTCACTCAAAGAAATCAAATCAGATGTTTAGGTAAATTTCCTGATCAATTCAGTAAAAAGGGTTAATCCAGTAATTTTGTGGAGATATTTTATTACTTTGCTGGATCAGCAATATAATTTGTATTTGTGCTCCACCAGCATCAATTCAACCAATCTTGCCCATTCTTGCCAATATCTTTCAAAAAAAATCTTCAGTAGGTGAACTTCCTAATATATCGGATGCTTTCTTCTGAGTATGACAGAAAGAACATTATATCTGGGAATCAAAGGGTTTAGGTTCCAATTCCTACTTTCCTACTTAAATCCTTGGTGACTTTAAGCAAGGAAGCCATTTCACCTCTATGGACATTAATTTCCTCTTCTATTAAATAAGGATATTGAAATAAATGATTTCTAAAGTTAATCCTGAATCTCCCCTCTTATATCTTTTATGAAACTTCTTGAATCCAAGTCCTCCTTGGCAACATGCCCTAGCCTGCTTATACCTACCACACATTTTTCTTGTGATCATGAAATTCTTAAAATATAACAACATAAAACTAAGGGGGGGGAGACAAGGAAGAAAAATGATAAGGCAGAAGAGCAAGTTGGAGAGCTTTAAAAGTTTTTTGCCTATTGATTTTGCTTTGAGTTAAGGTCGTCTTTGGGTAAAGTAAAGGGTTAATAAACATATTACAAAAATGAGATTTAGATAGTATTTTAAGTTCTCTGAAAATGGAAAAATAAGCCTTTACAAAGCAGCACCTTTTAAAAAAAGTTTTATTGAGATTATCAACTATGTACCTCAGTAAACCCATGAATTAATATTACTTCTGTTTGGTTTAATTAATACTATTTCAAAAGCTAGCACAGTACTTGGTACATAGTTGGCACTTAAATGTTTATTTGCCTTTACCCCCTATAAACCACTTATAATCCAGTTGAAACTTGAAGGAAAAAGCTTTAAATTATAAATACACACACATTCATAGATATACACATACACACATACAATATGTATAATAACTAAATCTGTGATTTCATTGGTGATATAGAAAACTTCAGATGGAGAAACTCTGTGCGACACTAAAATATATGTGTGTATACAATATTTTATGTATAATGTAACATTGTTAAAACATTTATAATTGCTTAAGCCCAGGATCTGGCATATAACAAGTGCTTAATAAATGTTTTATTAATTGCTATATTTTATATAGCATATATTTTGATTATTATATTAATGTGTGGTATTAATATATAATTACATAAGTGTTATATAATTATATAATTGCATTTTATGTAAAATTAGCAGATATTAGGTGACCACCAATATTTATAATAAAATGCATTATTTATGAATCATTTCTAAATCACATATGACAAATTTTTGTCAAATAAGTTAAACTGAGTAAAGTTATTTATTTTGTTGCATTTAATTTATTTATGTATGAAATATTTATGTCAGTATAAATGTCTATGTATATATGTACAAGTACATACATATATGCATGTATAGCTAAAAGGGTTATTTTCTTTACCCTATAGAAAATGTGAGTCAAAAAAATAGCAAATTTGAGCCAGTAAATGCAAGTTTGGCTGGCATAGCCCCAGCCACCCCCAAGGATGCATGTATACTAAGGCTAATAAGCTCAAAGACCAGCATTACATGCTTTCATCACACAGAGGTTCCTGGATCCTTGCTCCTCATCTTTCTTTCCTTATTAGGCAATTCAAAAACACTCTAATCTCAGTGGTCCTGATTACCCTATTACCTTATGTCAAGAAGCCTCTTATTATTGCCACATTGTCACCAGCTCTTTGATATAAGTTTGAGCCCTAAGGGGTTTTGGGTCTTTGCCTGGAGTACAAAACTATTTCATGGTTGCAAGTCCAAAGCCACACTACTGTGTGCTACCCATGGAATCAAGGCAATGGATGTGCAAGATTTCTCCTGCATTGTAATCTGCTCTCCTCCTCCCTTTGTGAGGCCCAATAAAGTTTTATTAACTTTTCTCTCTGAGTAGTGCTACTGCTCTTTACATGAACCACTTCTTCCTCCTCCTCTGTAAAAAGGAAAAGTACATTTCTCTATTAGTGGGAGCTGCTATCCATCCTGGTAAAATGGAAGGAAATAAGAATCATAAATCTGGACCACTTCACCTCTCCTCCAAAGTCAGAGCATCACAATGTGACTCAATTGATTGAAATGTGATTCATTGGCACATTGAAAATTTGCTTAGATTTCAAATCGACTAATCAATCCATTAGAATTTATTGGACATATGCCCAGGGATCTGAGATAGAAAAACAAAGGAAAAAAGAAATTATCCCTATTGTCAAGGAATTTACATATGGACAAATGGTATACATCAATATATGTGCATCATTACATATACAGTGATATATATTAATGACCCCTTCAATTATTGAAGTTGATTAAGACAAAATAATTTTTCTTATTTTTGTTCTTCCTTCAGGTTAATGAATATATATTATCATATTTATTCTTATCAGCATCATCACAAAGATTTTAATAGCACTTTTTAATCTTGTCTATCTCTCATTTTTTCCTCCTTATTGTTCTTCCTATAATTCATGTTAATTCAAATTTCCTCCATAGCTTCAGTACCACAAAATTTTATTAAGCAACTACTATATGCAAGGCAATGTGCTATTACTACAAACTTCAAATGATGTCAAGTAGAAGAGAAAGTAGAAGTAGAAGAGAAAAAGAAATGTTTATAAGCTAGTGCTATAAGGGGAAGTAGGTACCTGCAATTCTCCATTTGTATTAAGGTATGGCAAGATATAGTCCCATGATTAGGACTGGTCCAAAGGAGTGCAATTGAAACACTGGCCTAGGAACAGGAATCCATGGATGAGAGCTTAATAATTGCAATCTTAGCTTTATGACCTGAGACTGAAAGTGAGAAAAGTTTTAGTGGATGTATGTGGATGTATGTGGGAGAAAGAGGATGAACATATCAGGGAAAGTACAGCACTCAGTGTATGGGATACAAACTACTTATTGGGAGCTGGTATGACAAAACTATGTACAAGGGAAGGGTGTGACCTGTTTACTAGTACACCAAATCTCTATTCTGCAAACAGAAAAGGCTAAAGAAAAGCTAGACCAGATTTCACACACACACACACACACACACACACACACACACCACACATACAGTGTATCTAAAGTATATGCTTCTGAGTAATACTCAATTTCTCTTGTGGAAGGATCATAATATGAATTATGATCCATAAGAATTATACAATGATCTAAAACATGGGGTACCATGTCTGCTAGGAGGCAGCTTTACAAAAATAGAATAAAAAGCATGACACTGTTTTCAGGAAGCATAAAGCCTAGAAGATATAAATAAAACATGAATCGAATTACCAATTTATATTTTTCATAGAGGCAATAAGGGTTAGTAATAGATCTAAACAATTCTAAAAACAGAAAGTGCAATGTCTTCACATCTACCAATATTCCAAACTGACCAAAATGTCTTTTCAATATGAACAAACCAAAGAATCAAGTGAGTATTGATGGAGCCAAAATTTTGACCAAAGAAAATATCTCTTTTTCTCCAACTCCTGATGGATGATAATTGTGTCACCATTTTTAGGAAGAAATCTATGATATAAATTTTCTTGATAAAGAAGAGAGAAAACCAAAAAAAAAAAACATCCTAAATTCCACTTCTAATTCCAGTATGAAAAATATGAAGGCATGATTGTTGATTTTTTAGTTTGTGATTAACCAAATACTAGAAGATAAATGTGGAACAGGAGTCTGAAGTTGTCAGAATCAAAGATTTGAGGGTTTTTGCTTGTTTTTTTTTTTTTTGTTTTGTTTTGTTTTGTTTTTTTTGATGGTTGCTCAATTTTGATGCTGGCAAGAAAGTATTTCTTTTTTAAGTATAAAAACATAAAAAGAAATTCACCAAGCATTTAACTCCTATGAAATGTATTCTTAGGTTCATAGGTTTAGAGTCAGAGGGAATCATAAAGGGTATATAGACCAACCCAGTCATTTTGCAGATGGGAAAATTAAGGCCTAGACAAGTGAAATGAGTCATCCAAGATCCAAAAAGGGTTCAGACTAATTCAAATAATAATAATAATAGCAGCAATAATTACTAATAATGGTTAACATTGTATAATTTATCTCATGTGGGGCAGCTAGATGGCCCAGTGGATAAAGTATCAGCCCTGAAGGCAGAAGGACCTGAGTTCAAATTTGACCTCAGACACTTAAAACTTCCTTGTTGTGTAACCCTAGGCAAGTCACTTAACCTCAATTACTTCAGGGAAAAACAAAAACATTTATATAATGCTGTGAGATTTTTACAAGGCATTATTCACATTGCCTACAGTAAATCCTATGAGATAGGTGTTTTTATTATCTCAGTTTTGCATGTGAGGAAATTGAGGCTGAGAGACATGTGACTTGCTCAAGGTCATAAAGCCAGTAAATGTCCTCACATTACTCACACCTACAAGATGCAGAATGAGACATGGACATTTCTTTGGACATGGACAATATGAGTGTTTTGCTTACTATGCATATTTTTACAATTTTTTAATGTCTTTTTTCTTTTAAATGGGGGTGATTGGAAAGAAAGAAAAAACGAATGCTTTTTAATTGAAAAATTAAATGAAAAAAATAAAAAGAGATCAGCTGGTCAGCCTGCTATAAGGAGACAAGGAGGGTACATAGTTTTGTATCTCTGTATCAAGGGATCATACCTATAAGTTGGAAAGACCATTAAAAGTTAACTAGATCAAAACTTCTTCAACTGTGACAACCCCATATGGGGTCATAAAACTGAATGTGGGGGTCACAAAATTATGATTTATTATATCAGTAAATATGTAATTTGTATATCTATTTTATACACCTATATAAAATTTGCAAAATAAATTCTCAGGTGAAAAAGAGTCATGAGTGGAAAAAGTTTAAGAAGTTCTGACCCAGACCAACTCCAGTCTTTTTGCATATGGGGAAACTTGAGTCCTAGAGAAGATAAATAGCTTGTCCAAGGTCATGCAGAGAGTAAGTAGCATAGTCTATATTCTAATTAAGGTTCTTTGCCTCCAAATTCTATGTTCTACATTAAGCAATATAAAAGGTAAGACTTTTTTTGAATTAAGAGTCTCAAATAACCTGTTCTATATAAATGGAAAGTTATGGTAATTTTCTATTTTTAGATATAAACTTCCTAAGAAATAGAGCTATTTCAGAGTAGAATGGATTATTGTTCTTCAAACAGAACCTGGAAGACCCCTCCTCAGAAACCTTATAGAGAGAATGGGACTACATGGCCACATAAATTTTTTCCCACTCTGAGTACCTGGGATTATAAGAAGTCTAGATGTGAATTTTAGTTTATTCCTTTCCTTTTCCTCCTTTAACTCCTAAGCTTAATCCTAGGATTCATTCCTCATTAGTTCATAATCTTTCAGAAGATTCCTTCAGAGACAAATTCTTAATTATTTCTTCCTGCAAATTTCAGGAATGCAAATGAATAGCATCAGACTGGCAGGCTGTGAAGCTTGCTTCCACTATTCATGAAGAGACCCAATGACACTTCACTAATGGGATTGCAAAGCCCTTTGAAAAATTCAATTCAGTTCAATATATCAAGTGCTAATTATATGCAAGACATTGTCCTAAACCCTGGGAGATTAAGAAGAAAATGAAAAATAGTCCTGTCCTCAAGCAACTTACCCTACTAAGGATGGTATAACTGTATACATAAACAGTTAAATACAGTATATTTTGTAGAGAGTGAGCAGATTTACAATTAGATGAATCAAGGAAAGCTTCCTATAGGATTTGACATCTTAAAGGGATTTTAAATGATTATTAGATGATTATTCTTTTAAAACTCACTTATTGATTAAAAAGTACACTCTCCAATATATTAGTAATAACCATAGTTTTTATTTGCTTATTTGTTTTTAAATTGAAAAATATGTTCTTACATTATATCCTAGAGACAGCTAGATAACCCAGTGGCTAAAAAATTGGATCTGAAGCTAGGAAGACCTGAATTCAAATTCAGTCTCTAACATAACTATGTGACCCTGGACAAGTCACTTAATTCTTGACTCGACTTCCTCATCCATAACTCCCAGGATTGTTGTGAGGATAAATAAGTCTACATTTGTAAAGAGCTTTGCAAATCTTAAAGCACTATATAAGAGTTAGCTATCATCGTTATTTTTATTATGATTATTAGCATTATTACCTTGATAGTTACACCACTTCCCCTCAGAAGCTTTTTTATGGATTTTGCTTTATTTACTGGGAAAGAAATGAGGGGAGGTATGCCTTTCTCTTCAACTGGTTTCCCGCTACTAACAAAGGCTGTGAACATATCTTTCTTCCTGATTTTCTCTGACATGTAGTTGGCAACCTTATCCTTGAGAATCTGTCGACAGAGTTTTAGGTTGACTTAACCCTGGGGGAACTAAGCGTCATAGCATCTTTGCATCTTATTTCTATAAAAAATAGGAAGGCGGGTCACCTAGAATGCAAGAATGGGCTCCGGACTCTAGTGTGTTTTTATTGTGACTAACCTACTGAATACAAAATACATCATGATAATTCTGCAAATGTAATTTCAATTGCCAGTAATTTTTCCTTTCCTGGGAAAAGAAGAGATTGCACTCTTGTTCTGAATGACATCATTACTGAACACTAAATCTCTATGGAAGTACTAAGTTTTTGAGATATGTCCACTTGAAATGGCTTCATTATTTTTTAGCAATAAGATCAAGTCTCCTACTCCAGAAAAGCCAAGTACCAAAAGAATAAATATTCCTTTATGATCCTTGTCATCAGTCTTCATTTTGGTAAAACAAGCTGTATTGCTGGATTTGGGACAAAATTGGAAAAGTGACAATTCTCCTAGAGTTACCAAAAAGGAGAAACTGATCCATCCAGCATCTCCAAGGGTAACATATCACTTTTTCTTACATTACATCTCTTAGGATTTTAAGAATTTCTCTTTAGTTTCACAGAAATATTTTTTCCATACTTTTGGTTCCTAGAAGTATTTCTGGAAATTGTCAATAGTATGGTGATTTCACTATTCCTCATCTGACACATACATAGCTTAGAAACCTCTTTGGTCACTTACATCCAAATCTCTAAGTCTAGTAGAATCAAAGTGTTTTTGTTCTTTTGTGTCACACTTTTCATGATTCCATGAATTATTTTGTCCATGTAGTTTTCTTGGTAATGATACTAGAGTAGTTCACCATTTCTTCCTCCATATTAAAGCAATCAGTTTAAATGATTTACCCAGAATTATACAGCTAGTAGATATCTGATGCTGGATTTTAATTAAGGTCTTCCTGACTCCAGGTCTAGAGCTCTATCCACTGAGCCACCTAAATCTTTCCAGTCTAAGTAGATGAATTTTACATTATATCCAGGCTACAATTAACAATGTAATAGTAATTGTTTCCTAGCCCAAGGTCCAGAAATACTTACCTCAACTTCTCAGTGAACACACGACTTCTTAATTTTGCACAGACCTTCTGCAATGTTCACAAGACATAGGAATAGTGGTGGACCTAAATGAAGATAGGGGATATTTCACAGAAACCAAGTAATGCCTCCATTATTCAGTAATTTCTGGGAACTTCAGAAAAATTACAAACTAGGAAGGGATCTTCAGAAAACATGTAAATCAATTTATACTGAAATTTCCTTTACAACTAACTGGTGGTTGTGGATGAATGAATGAAAAAGCATTTTTAAGCACTTAATATGTGTGCTGGGCCCTGGATATTCAAATGCAAAAGTGAGACAATGCATGGCTTCAAGGAATTTGTATTCTAATGAGAAAAATAAAGTATTTAGGGAAATGATGGCCAAGGAGGAATATTTTTTTTCTAATCTGAGAAATCAAAATAATGTTAAGTAGAATTATGAGGTCCTTCATCATCACACTCTTTCTAAAAGCAATAAGGAGCCAACTCAGTATAATGAAAAGAGTTCTATTTCTCCCCCCCCAAAAAAGGGGGGATCAAATCATTTCTGAGTCTCATTTTCCTTGTCTTTAAAATTAAGGGCTAAAATAAATAGTCTCAAAGGTCTCTTCTAACTCTGTACTTGGAAATTGTACTTGGACTTGGAAATTGGCAGAGAAGATCAAATAGTAGTATCCAACTTCTTTGCTTCCCAGAACCACTTTTGATAATTTTCTAGAAATAATCTGATATTTTCTAGCAATAAGGGAAAACTCACCCTAAACTTTAGAGCTGGAAGGGGCTTAGAGAATCTCTCATCCAACCTCCTTTTAAATTTTTTTTTAAATTAGAAAATAAAAATTTTAGAACATGTAAAGTGATTTATTGAAGGTCATAAAAATAGAAAATAGAAGAGAATCAGATGCTTTGGGATTCAAGTTCACTGATTCTCCATTAAGAATCCTTTCCACTATACTATATAATATATTGCCATATTGCTTCTAGGGAACTAGAAAGAGTTGGTGGGATCTTGGTGCCTAAGAACCTCAAGGTGTCTTAACCTGTCAATGGCTTGTGTTTTATATGAAGATGACTATACAAGAATGTTGACAAACTGTCATCCTGATAGCTCACATTCCAAATTCTGTGCCAATAACGAGCTGGTCAAGCACTATTCATAATCATACACTCTGGTGTATCGGCCTGTCCTGCCCCCTTACTGGCTTTGAATGGAGTAGCTTGGGAATTCCCCAGGGATTTCCTGGATCTTTTAGAGGCCAAAAAAAAGGAAATGTAGGTCCAGGATGGACTCTGGGAATTTAATATTAAGGGACTTTGTACAATGCCTAGCACTTAGTAATTGCTTAATAAATAAATGTTCATTGGCTAATTGAGGTCATTCTAAAGTCTTTTTATGAGTGGAAAGTATTAAAAGAGTCACAATGACCCTCAGTGACAATAGTGAGAAGATTGGGGGGGGGGAGGGATGGAAGGGGAAAACGAAGCTTTTAAACGTAGCAAGAACCACCCTACTCCAAGATTCTAATCTTACACCTTTTACTTTTAAGATCATTTCGTTAAATCTGCTTTAATTTTTAGGAGAGAGACTTGTCCTTTCAGGGTTTATTAAAAATGGGAGAGAGAGGGCAGCTAGTTAGTGCAGTGGATGAAGCACCAACTTTGGAGTGAGGAGGATCTGAGCTCAAATCTGCCCTCAGACACTCAACACTTCCTAGCTGTATAACCCTGGACAAGTTACTTAACTCCAATTGCCTCAGGAAAAAAATAGGAAAAAGAACTGTACTCTTTTGAGTGGGAACAACATGAGCCAACATATTTGGGCATTATATTGGAAATTAATCACCCTTTGACAGAAAAGTACCATGGCACTGGATAGAAAGTTAGCCTTGAAGCCAAGAAGGTCAAGTTCTGATTGTAGTATATATTAACTGTGTGACCTTAAGTAAGTTATATAACCATTCAGTTTCTTAAGCAGCTAGAGACAACCGCTTCCTTACAATGGTGATTTAAAAAAAAAAAAGCGTTTCTTTACTCAGGAGTTTCCTATCTTAAATGAAATCCCAGATCCTAGTAGGACACTAGAAAGCAAAGAATGGGAGAAACCAAATTGCTCCCATCCACAAATCTTCAACAGAACTAAAAGATGCTCAGAACTGAAATTTATTAGTTTTTTTATTCAAATATTTGCATTTATTTGAACCAGCAAGGCAGAGCTGAGGTCTCCATTTGGTTTGCCCAGATACAGAAGCCTTTAAGTGCCACTGCTCTTACTGTTAAATGTTAAGCAATGCCTACCTCTATATCTAGGGGGAGCTATTTTACAAAGAATTGTTAAATTGGAATGGTGATTTTGTTGTCGTTATTGTTTTGGTTTGGGTTTTTTAATTGTTTTTTATTAAAGCTTTTTATTTTTCAAAACATATGCATGGATAATTCTTTGACATTAACTCTTGCAAAATTTGGTGTTCCAATTTTCTTCCCTTCCTCCATCTCCTTCCCTAGATGGCAAGTAGTCCAATATATGTTAAACATGGTAGATATTTACATTTAATCCAATATATGAATACATATTTATATAATTATTTGCTGCACAAGAAAAATCAATTCAAATTGGAAAAAAATTAGAAAATAAAATGAAGCAAACAACAACAAAAAGAGTGAAAATGCTATGTTGTAAACATTCAGTTCTCATAGACCTCTCTCTGGGTATAGATGGCTCTCTTCATCACAAGATCATTGGAACTAGTCTGAATCATCTCATTGTTGAAGAGAACCATATCCCTCAGAATTGATCATCAAATAGTCTTGTTGTTGCCGTATACAATGATCTCCTGTTTCTGCTCATTTCATTCAGCATTGGCTCATGCAAGTCTCTCCAGGCCTCTCTAAAATCATCCTGCTGGTCATTTCTTACAGAACAATAATATTCCATGACATTCATATACCATAATTTATTCAGCCACTCTCCAACTGATGGGCATCCATTCAGTTTCCAGTTTCTAGCCACTACAAAAAGGGCTGCCACAAACATTCTTGCACATGTGGGGCCCTTTCCTTCCTTTAAGATCTCTTTGGGATATAAGCCCAGTAGAAACACTGCTGGGTCAAAGGATATGCACAGTTTGATAACTCTTTGGGTATAGTTCCAAATTGCTCTCCAGAATGGTTGGATTTGTGGAACCGTGATTCTTTAAGCATCTTAATTTTCTTCCTTTCTGTGCCATTCTAATCTCTTTCATTTGGCAGCTAGATGGCACAACAGATAGAATACTGACCTGGGAATAAGGATGATTCATCTTCATGAGTTCAAATCTGGCCTCAGACACATACTAGCTGTGTGATCTTAGACAAGTCACTTTATCCTGCCTGCCCCAGTTTCCTCATTTGTAAAATGAGCTGGAGAAGTAAATGGCAAACCATTGCAATATCTGCCAAGAAAACCCCAGATGGAGTCAACAACAACGATCTCCTTGATAATTCTCCCTTCTCCATTCTCTCAATGACTGGTAAGCATCTTCACAGTATCTTCCCTCCTTTCCATTGTTTTGATAAGGGAAATCTGCTTCTTAAAAGCTTAATCAGTTCATTAACATGATGGTGATTAATACCAGCTTAAAGTGCTACAACCACCATACTACTATCACCACCTGCTACTAATCCCTATAAAATCCAATTTTGTACAAGAACCTTTTCCCCAAATTCTTAATATAAGCTCCTTTCCTTTGTGAAATTTATCCTGCATATATCTTAGGAGATTTTTGTATGTAATTGTTCATACCTCCCATTAGACTATGATCTCTGACAAAAGGGTTTTCTTTTTGTTTACTTTTCTTTGTATCCTCCCTCCATACACTTAACGCAATTCCTAGTACACAGTAAGCACTTAGTAAGTGCTTGCTGACTTGATTCATTGATTTAACCACAATTTGAATTTTAACTGGACTGGAAAATATTAAGCCAAATGAACAAAGTTTTAGTAGTTGAAGCTCAGGTAAAAGCCTCAGTTGGGGATGGGGGTGATGAAGGTGGAAATCACTTCCTATACCTGTAAGGCTGATTCTGACTATAAAAACCACCATCAATAAAAATAAACTCCAGATAAATATTAATAAGTGATCATACATCAATCTATATCTGTATGGTGTTAAATCTCATTTATTTCCTACTTTAGTACCTTCTAATGCTTATTTTACAGTTTGAAGAAATGTGCATTCTTTTAAGATAGTTTAAGGTTCTTATCTAGTCTGGAAAACAAGTTGTCTACATATAATTAGCCAGCTCACTTCCCTGTCCCTATTTTGTTAATTCTGTGAATACAAAAAAAAAAAAAAAAAATGTACTGGTTGACTGGTGATTTGGGCTCGTTCTGATGGTCATTTTCAGTGATTGGCTATTAGGTAGGAATACCTGATGGCCATTTGTCAAACAGCTACTTCATAAAGATCCCAAGGTGGGTGTAGCTAGAGACCAGAAGATTGATTTTTATCCTACTCACTAGCAACATGACACTTGACTAAATCCTGGTTTCATTTCACTCCATCACTCTGCTTTCTCTTCTGCACTCATGGTGATTTTCAGCATGTTATACAGATGTTTATGCATCACTCGTTACTGTATTTTTCCCTAGTAAGTATAAGACCATATGTTTATATTTCTCCAGGCCGCTGACATTTTTTGCATATAAATGAGAGCCTGTCTTAAAATTTAAAGAGAAAACACCACATTGGTGATGTTAGATTTTGTTAATGTTTTTCTATGACCCCTGCCCTCCTAAATTCCTTAAATGGGAAATCCCTGGGCTCTCTGCCTCTTTTAAGTCTCAACCAAAGCTCATTTTTAAAAAAATCTCCCTTCTCCTGCTTGAAATTTTTGTACTTAGAAGGGCAAAGGGACACACACAGATGCAAAAAAAAAAAATGGTATTACTGGTGATTCTCTTTCTGCCCCATGAAATTCTTCTACTTTCTCATGACAGCCAAGAAACCATACTTCATTATAATAGCTGTCAGGAAAAGCTCACCTTCAGCACCAACCACATCCCCTAATTTTTCTGAGAGTTATATTAAATCTCTAAAGTTATAAAAGCAGGATTCACCAATTGCCTCCTCTTGAAGCTATTTTGGGATTTCCCAGTACTAAGAATCCTTCAACTGATAAAAAAAAATGGATTAGGGAGAAGGAGCAGTGATAGATCAATTTCAATATTGATATTGATAGTCACCCTCTGTATTTTTACTTAGCATTTTTCTCATTCTGATAGACAGTTAATAATGAAAGGGAATGGAAAGAAGCTATAACTGCGTGTTAGGAGAACTAAATACTAATTTAGGCTCTCCTAGCTTTGTCACAGAACTTTTATGGACTTATCATTCATTACCTAGCACTTTCAAGATTACAAAAGTACTTCCTTTTTCCCTAGGAAGAAAGGAGATCATACAAATGTTATTACCATTTTACAAATGAAGAAATTGAGTCCAGAGGTCATATAACAAGTTGGCTTCAAATCAAATTAAAAACTAAGGCCAGTGTTCTTTCCACTAACTGCTCTGCCTTTTCACTAAAGCATGAATGAAATGAATAAATAGGCTCTTACTAAATACCAAGCACCATGCTATAAAAACAAGGAGGTTGAGCCCAGTGAGTTCTAATCTTACTTCCAAATAGAAAATTCTTTAATCATAAATGTTAGTGACTTTAGCTGATATAGATATCTTGCCTCCACATTTCATTTAGGCTCTTTTGGTGACAATCTCTTCTAATAATTTTATTTATATTTCATATTAACACTTTACCAGAAAGAATAAAATTTATTCTGGAAAAGTAATAAAGAACATCCAGGTTGAACTGGTTCCATTAGGACCTGCCTTACTATTAAACAGTCAGTGAATTCCTATAATGTATGATTATAGGGCCCCCCAAAATGTATTTAGTTTCTCCACCTCTCAAAAACAGAAAAAGAAATCAATTTAATTTCCTAACTGGTGTTTTTAAAATTGCTTTAACTTGGCACAAAGTCCTTTTTTGCATAACTGATAGTAACTAGTTCTTTGAATTGCAGTATGTCCTGAAAGTCACTTTAGGTCTCAAGCTTTAATTTCTTTAGCTATGAAATGGAGATAATGGTCATAAAGACCCAATTGGACAATGGATAGAAAGGCATTCACAACCCTTGAGCTATCTAAATTCCAGTTCATAATCAATAAACAGGCAAGCCTTTAATGTGTCCAAAATGTGTCAAGCACTATGTTAGGCACCAGGGATACAAAACCCAAAAAGGAAAATTCCCTGTTTCTATGGAGTTGACATTAAAATTAATGTTTCATAGCTGTAGTCTGAGTCTTGAAATGAAAGCAAAAAAAAAAAAAAAAACAATGGTTTAAATTTATACTGAAAGGGAAATGACTGATATGTACAACCTATTCTTGAGACTAAGGGGTTGATAAGATTGGATTCTAGGTAGCTTACAAAGCAAAAAACAGAGGGCAGAGGAAAGGATGTAAAAGCGGAGAAGATAAATGTCACCTGGTTCATTTTATCTCATTTTTACCAGAAACTAATATTTATTGAGCAACTACTCTTCACATGACACTACATTATGCATCAAGAAGGTGCCCATATTTGAACGAACATGGAAGGCACCCCCTCCAGGAACCTGATTGAAATAGACAAATATTTAAAAAGACAAATGACCAATGCTAATCAGTGAATATAGAGACACAAATTCCTGTGCTCTAACACAAACCAAATACCAATCTAAACTAGAGGGAAATAGCTTGGTTGTCTTGGGATCAGTAGCACAGGAGAGATTAGTAATTAGAGGGATACCCACAAAAAAATGAATTGTTAAAGTTCTTGTAGTTATTTGCATTAGTTCTTTGCTCTCTGTTATATGAAACAGGTCTTTTCTCCATAGATTATCTGAGTAACATCTTAAATGTAATATAGGATTTAAT
Source organism: Myrmecobius fasciatus (assembly GCA_023553655.1). NCBI lineage: Eukaryota > Metazoa > Chordata > Mammalia > Dasyuromorphia > Myrmecobiidae > Myrmecobius > Myrmecobius fasciatus. Next base: position 217,826 of record JAJPUD010001627.1, on the reverse strand, counting down.
GGGCAAGAGAATGGAAACTTGAGCTGGAGAATCCAGAAGAGAATCTCTTTTGAGGGCATGAAAGTATCCTTCTGGAGTAGCCAAGCCAAAGATTGATTCTCCTAGTTTACAATTAAGTATTTTGAGATAATGATAACTGACTTTTACATTGTACTTTCTCTCTTTTTTTATTTTATTTCCAAAACATATGTATGGTTAATTTTTCAACATTAACCCTTACATAGCTTTCTGCTACAAATTTTTCCCTCCTACTCCCCACCACTCCCCTAGATGGCAGGATATCCACTACAAGTTAATTATGTTAAAATACTTGATAAATCAAATATATGAATACATATTTCCACACATCATTATTGTGCAAGAAAAATTGTGTCTACAAGAAAGAAAAATCAGATAAAGTAAACACAATGTAAGCAAACATCAATCAAGAGTATGAGAATGTTATGTTGTGGTCCACATTTCACATCCCTCTCTCTGGGTGTATATGGCTTTCTTCAGTGAACAATTGGAAATGGTTTGAAACATTTCATTGTTGAAGAGAGCCATTTCCATCAGAATTGATCGTCATATAGTATTGTTGTTGCTGTATATAATGATCTCCTGGTTCTGCTCATTTCACTCAGCATCAGTTCATGTAAGTCTCTCCAGGCCTCTCTGAAATCGTCCTGCTGGTCAGTCCACATCTAACACCACATACCAAGATAAGATCTAAATGGGTTCATGATTTGGATATAAAGAGTGATACTATAAGTAAATTAGAGGAACGTAATATAGTTTACCTCTCAGACCTATGGAGATGGAATAAATTTATGTCCAAAGAAGAACTGAAACTCTTAATTGAAAACCAGATAGATAATTTTGACTATATTAAGTTAAAAAGTTTTTGTACAAACAAAACCAATGCAGTCAAGATTAGGAGGGAAGCAATAAATTGGGAAATCATCTTTACATTTAAGGGTTCTGATAAAAGTCTCATCTCTAAAATATATAGAGAATTGTCTCATATTTATAAGAATTCAAGCCATTCTCCAATCGATAAATGGTCAAAGGATATGAACAGACAATTTTCAGAGGATGAAATTAAAACTATTTATAGTCATATGGAAAGGTGCCCTAAATCACTATTGATCAGAGAAATGCAAATTAAGACAACCCCGAGGTACCACTACAGACCTGTCAGATTGGCTAAGATGACAGGAAAAGATAAGGACGAATGTTGGAGGGGATGTGGGAAGGCTGGGACACTGGTGCATTGTTGGTGGATCCAGCCATTCTGGAGAGCAATTTGGAACTATGCTCAAAAAGTCATCAAACTGTGCATACCCTTTGACCCAGCAGCATTTCTATTGGGCTTATATCCCAAAGAAATCATAAAGGAAGGAAAGGGCCCCACATGTGCAAGAATGTTTGTGGCAACCCTTTTTGTAGTGGCTAGAAAGTGGAAACTGAATAGTTGCCCTTCAATTGGAGAATGGCTGAATAAATTATGGTATATGAATATTATGGAATATTGTTGTTCTGTACTTTCTTTAGTATAACAGATTTTAGGACTAGAAGGGACCTTAGTGATCATTAAGATCAACTTCTTGATAAGGAAACTGAGGCACACAAAGGTTAAGTGATTTGCCCTTGAGGGGATCAGGCAATGGGGCAAATCTAGGATCTAATACAGATTCCCCCAATTCCAAATCTAACTATTCTTTCCCTTAGAGTCATGTCAAACTCAAACAGAAATGGTGGAATGAGTGGCACTAACCTATACGTAAGAATCCCTACAAGCCACATGTTGATTTAGAAAACTACACATATTTATATATTTTATTAATATAGCAACAAATTAAAATTAGATAGGAGCTACCTTGTGAATCCTATGTTTGATATCTTTATACCAGTGATTCTTAAATGTTTGTTCTCAGTATCTTTACACTATTAAAAATTTTTGAGGATCTGTCCAAAGAGTTTTTGATAATGTGTTTTATGTTTATAGATATTTATAAATATTATGTTTTAAATATATTATATTACAAGTGTTATAACTAATTTTGAATTTGTAGACTCTCTGAAAGGGTTTTGGAGACCCCCAGGATTTTCTGGACCACACTTTGAGAACCACGTCCCTACATTACAGCATACTATCTCATCTCTGTTGGCTCATTTGAATCTTCCAACAACCCTTTAAGGTAGGTGTGATTATACCCATTTTAGAGATGAGGAAAATGAGATTCACAGGGATTTAGTAACTTCTACATAATCACATAGCTAGAGGCAGATTATGAACCCAAATCTTTTTGATTCCCAGATTCGCAACTTTCTCAAGTGTACTGGTCTGTTTCTTAAAATAAGCTTTCTGAAGTGGGATTAAAATCTGGGACTCCCTGTAAAATAAGGATTTATTGATATTGTTACAGGATGGTTATCAAGCCTTGCAATTCACAATGAGCTCATACTGGCTGCTGATTTGGGGAACCTTTAAACAGCATGTGTTTTCTAGGACACAGCCTGACATCATAGGAAAACTGTCATTTTAAGAGTTCAAAGACTTTCTTTCAAGCCCCAGTTCTAACATTTACTGGCTGTGTGACTCAGCGATTCTTTGAACTTCTCTGTACCTTAGTTTTCTCATCTATAAAATGGTAATAAAAATACATAATACTAGCTACCTCAGTAGGTTGTGAGAAAAGCACTTGGTTAACTTTAATATAAATTATTATTACATTATTGTTCTTATTGTTTCCCATGTTGTTACAGAAGACACAGCAAACTCAATTTATTTAAGGATAACAACTAAAATAGATCAGAATCCCCAGAGGGATGCTTTGAATTGTCTTTTCTTCCAGTAGGAGCCAGACTGGTGAGAAATGAAAAACAATCAAATAATAGAACATTAGCAATGAAAGGGACCTTTGAAATTATTTTGTCCAACAATCTTATTTTACTTTGTATTCCCCCAAATGACTAATGGCTAGATCCCCTACCCCTGCCCAGAAGTGACCTCCTTAGAAAGCTTTGAAGATGCCCCAGAATTTAAGCCTCTTGGGACTGAGGTTACATTTGAGGCAACCCATTCTTATCCTGGTATGTGGTTTGTGGACTTCTAAGTCCCACTAGGAGGCGCCAGATGTCAGGGAAATCTCTCCCCCCCCCCCCATATTTGATTTGCTTTTTTCCCCCAATCTCCCCTCCAACTGCTGTCTCCTTTTCCATCATATCTAAGTATACAGCTGTAAAGTATACAGTCCTTACCTCCTCTCTGCCTGCTCCCTTCTGTTATTTATGATTTTTTGTGGGAGTTTGTGCCTCTGAGTACTTCTATGGATATGCCAACAGATCTGAAACATGGCTAGAAGAAGCTCTGTTGGACTAAAATTGAAAGTGTTTATGATAAAATTATCCCACCCTCATTCAGCAAATGTCTTTAAGTTTGGACTATAAGGTCAATGAAAATTTGGAGGGTCGGTAAAATCCATGTGACTTGTTGACTTTACTGATAAAATTAATTTTGTAAATAGAATTAATGTACATATTCAAGAACCTAATAAACCATTAAAGCTTATGACTACATTAAGGCTTTTGGACCACACTATATATGGTCCTCAAATTGGCCCCAAATATTACCTAATGACAGCTGTTTACTGAATGAAATCAGGTGCAAGTTGAGTGATAGGTTCATTGGAGCTGCCACAGAAGCATCTGATCCAACCCTTAATTTGAGGCAGGTAACAATGAAAAGAGCACTGGACCTAGAGTGAGAAAGATTTTCTGAGTTCATATTTGACTTCAGACACTTACTAGCTATGTGCCCCTGTTTGCCTCAGTTTCCTCATCTGTAAAATGAGAGTATCTCTGCCAAGAAAACCCCAAATGGGGTTCTAAAGGGTTGGATGTGAATGAACAAGAACACCAAAAAGTTTGGGACTTTCTTTCCTTTTAATTTTGCCCTTTAAATCTTTTTTGTGTGCATGCTATTAGGAAGTCTGCTAATTTTCTGTCAGGGTACTTTCTGAAATACATAGCACTTCTGACTATATATTTCAGCAAAAATTTAGATCAATAATAAATAATAAAGCTTTATCATTTCAAAGATGAGACCTAAAAGGAATTTAAGAAAGCCATCACATCCAATTCCTTCATTTTATGTGTGTGGAAACTGAGGCTGAATGACTTGCTCAAGATCACATGATTAATAATATTAATAGCTAACATTTAGTTGGGTCTTTAATTATTTCATATATTAGCTCACTTATAGTAAGTTTTCAGAGCCAGGATTCAAACTCAGGTCTTCTGCCAGAATTCCTTACAATTCTTTAACTGAAATTAAATTCTGCTGTGCCTTAGTTTTCATTAATAGCTGTGATAGAAAAGGAAGAAGGATGAGGAAAGGAGAAAAAAGAGAGAAGAGAAGAGAAAAGAGAAAAGCAGATATTTCCTGGTAATTAACATTCTGGTGATAAGGCTCTCTGAATTTAGCTAGTGTGGGAGATATCAGGGTAAATAAGTGGGACCAGACTGGAAACCTTTCCAGTTCAACAATATCTGTCAAAGCTCACTTGGGGTCTCCTCCATGCCTCAGTGAAGCATTGATTGTTTTTTTCAGTGAAAGTAGATTGTGTTAAGTGATGATAATATCTCATCTGTCTTATCTACATACTAGCGTATGATCCTGAGTAAGTCATTTGCTCTCTCAAAAGTCTAGACAGATCTAAGACTGTAATTGGTAGGAAATATAGTGACCTTCATTACTGCAACATATTGCTTCACCTGATACTTTCTTATTCAAATGAAATCAGAGCTCTAGTTGCTATTGTGATAATAGCTCACTTTCATATTATGCTGTAGGACAGAAGTTTCAAATTTAAATAGAAGAAAGGGGGCAGTAAAGCATACATAAGTATCCCAGAGGGCCACATATTGACTTGGAAAACCACATATTAACACAATCCATGTTTTATTGTATTTTCATTTATTTTATATTTACATATTTTATTACATATATTTTCTATTATATTATAGATCACATATATCATATTATATATTTCTATACTTTATGTATTTATGTGTTATGTTTATATTTTATATTATATATTTATATATTTCAATCTAGTTCAGGCAACATTTAGGGATTTTGCTTGCTGCAGTTCTTGTGCATGACATCACTGCTCTAGAATTTCAGAATACTTTCATTATATCTCATTTGCTTCTTACCTGAAATATCTGTTTCATAAAGGGAATGTGTTATTATTCCCATTTTACAGATTTTTACATAGCTTTTTTTTAATTTCTTAGTTGGGACCTGTAATTTCATATATGGGGAACTCCCTAATAGAGAAACACCCTCCACTGTCGCAAATAAACAACTAACTCCTCTGCTTTATAGTTTCTATTTAGAAATTGTCAGGGAAACAGAAAGCTTAAGAAACTTGTCCATGAACCAATGTTAATAATAATGAGAGGAGGATTTGGACCCGAGTTTTCCTTATTCAAAGTTCTACCCTTGACCTGGTCCAGCAAGCAGGTACAGATGCAGCACTTTTAAAGCATTATCTCCTTTGGTTCTCATAGCAACCCTACAAAAAGTAAGAAAGGCAACTAAGGGTTAGAGGATAGAATCTTGGACTTAGGAAGATCTGAGTTCAAATTCTGCCTCAGATGCTTACTAAGTAAACCATACTATATCATTTAACATTTCCTTGGACTCAGTTTTCTCATCCATAAAATGGGCCCAATAATAGCACCTACCTCCCAGGGTTAGGATAAAATGAAATAATATATACAAAACATTTTACAGGCTTTACAAGATTATATATGAACTAGCTAGTATTATTCTTATTATAAATGTTTTAAAGAAAAACTATTGCTTCTATTATCCTTATTTTAAAGGTAAGAAAAGTGTGCCACAGAAATATTGGGAGATATATCCAGGATCATATAGTTAATATCAGATATTTGATTGAGACACAGGGCTCTCTGACTTCCAAGTCCAGAACTCTCTTTTCCTCTCTTTTTCTGCAGTGCTATGCTGCCTCTTTCAGAAGGAGAAAGTGAGAGCCAGGTTCATTGACTTGCCCCAAGAGACACATTCAGTAAATAGTCAGATTTTGAGTCCCACTATTTCCAAGATACAAAAACTTAAAATCTTTCCACCATCTCCATTTTCTTTCTTCGTGTGTTCTCAACACCAAGAGAATATGAAGAATCTTATAGACTATCCAATGTCCTCTTACTCATTTTCTCTTAACTTCACAAAAACCTCTGCTAAAGGAATAATCTAATATCCATCATTCACACCTTAGTATGAATGTGTAGTGAGTTACATCTCCTGACAGACTTCACAATCTAAGTCTTCTTTCTTATTTGTGAATGAGATTTGGCATCTGTTAAAGGATTTTCAGATATCAATCAGCAAATAGGAACAGAAAGAAGAGGAGGAAACATTTTCATAACTCTTTGAAATCTCAAAAAGTTTTCTAGTTTCACTCTGCATAAAGACCAGACTCACTTGGAAATTTAAAAAAAAAAGAAATCTGCCCTTTTTTCATAGCTTACCAAATGTATCTTGCCACCCACTATTGTGACCATCTACACAGCATCTTTTAAATACCAAAAAAAATGATCATTTTCTCCAGATGCTCCAGTCTTAAATAAGAACCCTTCCCATACTCCATGCTTATTCTCTGCTCACTGACATTTCCATTGGTGTCTGATACTTCTTCTCTGAGTAAAATCTTGCATAGTTTCATAGAATGGAAAGCAAAAAACTGTCCCCATGATTGTGATCAAGGATGTGATAAGGCAGTCCCGATTACTTATCAGAGGCAACCCGTTGTAGTGGAAAGCATGGAGGACTTGGAATCATAGCTCAGACACTTGTCAACTGACACAACAATGGACAAGCCATTTAATGTCTTAAAGTCAGTTTCCTCATATAAAAAATAGGGGTAATAATACTTGTGCTATGTGCCTTGTAGGGCTACTGTGAACAAAATATTTTTCAGAGACATGAGTTATGATTATGACCATCAAAGGATGAACAGCTAGAAATACTGGGGTTTTTTTTCTTCTTTCTTTTTTCTTCCTTCCTTCCTTCCTTTCTTTTTTTTTTCTTTCTTTGACTTTTCCTTCCTTTCTTCCTTCCTTTTATTTTTGTATTGACCTCTTGGTTCTCTTCAAGTCTTTGCCTGCCTTTATATAAAATTTCATGTGAAAATGTAAGGGGAATACTAAGGAATGCAGCTTAGCTTGTCTGTCTTTCCACCGTAGGAAAGCTCATGGCCTCCATCCTTTGGTCCTTGCTCTGGCAAAGTTCCCATGAACCTCAGTGGGAACCCTGCCAGAAGCAAGATGGTAAGGCTGGCCTCAGTGTTGTCAAAGCAAATTAGCTCTGTCTATCTTCCTGGCTGAGTGCTGTAGTTCTTTGCACTCCTTTATTTGGTTTTTAATCGCTTGTGGTTTAGCATATTTGTATCTCCACGAATAAGCAGACCTTTAAAATGTGGTACAATTCTTTTTTTTTTAATGAAGGAAGTAAATTTAATTTACAGCATAGATGCAATATGAATGTGTTTGCACACACAAACACACACACACAAAGCATATTGATCAAGCCAGTTTTCTTTTATCATACTTAATATGCAAAGAGATGTGAAGCATTTCACTAACATTAATATGCTCCAATCCACTCAGAATCAGAGAAACAGGACTGATAAGGACCTTGCCTAGTTTTTAACCCTTCTCCGAGATAGCATCAGTAAACAGCCGTTAGTAAACTTAATCTAATAGATTAGGGCAATGGTTAAAGCTGCAACTATGGGATGTCAAAAATAACAACCAGCCTAATCAGTGAAAAAAATCAGTTTAACTGGATCTGGGACTGAATGGGCTTGTTGTTTGACTCGATTGTCTGGTCAGCTCTGTCAAAATGTCATTCTAGTCAAATGTACACACAGCCTAAAAGAGAAGACCAAATGGTCTGTAGCCAGGCTTTGGTTATTTGAGATAATATTGGAGGGAAAAGACCCTATTAAATAGAGAAACAGATTTGGGACTGGATGGGATCTTAAGGCCATCTCATCCAATCTCCTCATTTTCATATAAGGAAACTGAATCCTAGTAAGTTCAATAACTAGGTAGTACAGTGGATAGAACATGGGCTTAAAGTCAGCAAGATCTGAGTTCAAATTCTACCTCAGGCACTCTCATCCTCAGTTTCCTCATCTATAAAAACAGGAATAAGAATATATTTACTCTCATGTAATCTTATTTGGTACTCACAACAGCTCTGAGAGATAATTATTATTATTATGCTGATGTTATATGTATGTATATATGTATATATATATATGTGTGTGTGTGTGTGTGTGTAAAGTATTTGGCAATATTTAAAGGACAATACAAATGTTAGCATTAAGATGACTTGGACAGGCAGTCAGTAGAATGATCTTTAACTCTAAATCTAGAACACTTTCTATTTTGTCAAGGTGTTTTCATGAATTGCCCTAAACTTGTCAATCCTTAACTATAAGATGGGCTTATAGGATCAGATCACTAAGACCTCAGAAGCCATCTAATCTTCTATTATTTTACAGATGAAGAAACTGAGGTTCAGGGAGATTAAAAAAGTTGCTCAAATTTGCATAAGTAGAAAACATCTGAAATAATACTTGAACCCAGGTCCCCTGACTGCAGAATCAATGCTTTTTTTTCTCATTGTGACATGCTGATAGAGGCACACAGAGATCTTTAGATGAGAAGTTCTTACACTAGAGTGCATGGAGAGATTTCAGAGAATTCTTGATCTTAGACAGGAAAAAAAAATACTGTTTCTATTTCAATATAAGTTGTTTCCCTTGTAAGCTCATGTATTTTATTTTATGCACTTTAAAACATTATTCTGAAAGGGGGAAAGGGATCCATAGACTTCACCACACTGCCAAAGGGGTCTGTGACACAAAGGAGGTTAAGAATCCTTGATTTAGATTTTCCTACATCTACCCTCCTATACACTGCCATAAGCTAGGGGAAAGGAGAAGGAGAGGAACTAGGGTTCTTGCAAAAAATAATCCACCAAACAGATATTTTACTTACACTCATTCAAATATCTTGAGCTCCAAATGGCTATAAAATCATACCCATATTTTTCCTTCATTTATGTATTCATTTTGCGGCCTCCTGCCTTATTCCACAAAACTTTGCCAAATAACAAAACGATGATCTATATTAAAAACATTTTAAGTAAGCTAACCCAAAATGTCTGTGCATACTTGAAAAGATTTTGAGAAATATTCGTGGGCATCATGTACAGCATTCCACATAATAAACTTCACATTCTCTGGTAATAAATTGTTACTAATCAGTTCAGAGCTTTATGAAACAATAGGAGAAAAGTGACAATGCTGTCATTTGTATATTCTCCCTCAGTTCTCTAATGGAAAGCTTTTTTTTTTCCTCTGCCAAGTCATTCCTGACAATGTTAATGATTCACTATAAAGCAGTTTCTGTGCTATGATTTGTGACATTCAGACGGGTTAGATGGGAGGGCTCGGCAGGTTTCCGGGGAGTGTTTTGGATGCAGAAATGCCTTGAAGATAGCACTTTGTTATATTTAGGACAAGTATGACATCCCACTTCAAGGAAGAGGCCCCTATACATATTGAGAAGGGATTTCTATGGTTTAAGTGGGGAGGAGAAGGTTGCTTTAAAAGAATGCTTCTGTGTGTGTTTTTGAGGCAGACATAAAGATAGGAGGTAGAGAAATGGAGGCAGGAGGCAGAAGGATTATGGATAATGGAAGAATTTTGCCTGGGGGTATATGCCTGCTTTGCCTATTCCTGTATAACTAGAATATTTATAATTCAAATACTTATCTTTAATAATTAAAAACCAAGGAATATTAAAGACAAAAGGTAGAGAATATTATGTACACATGTGTAGGCATCATGCATTAAATCCCTACCATTGCAAAATGCAGCAAGAGGCAGCTTTAAAAGGAGGTTAAAAAGTGAATATTTTAAAATGGCATGGAAAACAGAATTTCTAATTCACTCCAGTTCTGCAAGGAGTGATACCCTTACTTCTGATTTCTACATACACCATCAGTCATGGAGAGAGAGATACTAAAAATACCCCACGCAGCAGTTTGACATCAGCACATCAACAATTAAAAAGTGTGCACAAATATTTCAGATTTTTTTTCAATACCATCAAGTTTTTCTCCTGATTTATGAAAGTCAAGGATTTGCAAAGGAAGGAAGAAAAAAGAAAAGGTGAAGTCATTTTCAATTGTTTTCACAGAATACTTAGTTGCACAGTCTGTGTAAACTCGCCTTTACAATGGAATGTAAGATTCTACCACCGCCAGGAAGACTCTCTGATCTTCTCCCTTTCCTCAGACAGCAAAGAAAGGAGGAAAAAAAGAGTATTGCTCTGGATTGAGAAGAATGTTTGAAAAGAGAAAGAGACCTCAAATGTGCCCCCTGCTTTCATAAAGCTGTCAATTACCACCATGATTGCAATAAAAATAGATATAAAAAATTTCCAAAGAAAAAATATTATAACTCAGTTCAAAGAGAAACAATGGCCTCCCCCCCCAAAAGGAATTTAGTAAGTCTATTTCATGTGAGCATTAAAAAGGTTTAAACAATGTAATATGTGGTCAAAAGAGCAACAGTTTAAATTTCAAAAATGGAAAATCATAAAGCTTTTAGCAGCCAAAATATGGGGAAACCAAGAGCCTGAGTGAAGTGATGGATGCATAAATGGCCAGGTGCTAGTGTTATTGTTTTTTATAAAGGAAGTGGCCTTTATGGAAGTAGAATTATGTCTCATAGTTTCAACTGGTGTTTAAAAAATCGAAGGTGTTAATATTTACACCTCTACTCATTATGTTAAAGAAGAGATTAATGAAGAATTAAGCATCCATTTTTTTTTTTGCTCCTCCATCATGCCAAGTGATTCCTAGTTGAACATTAACTCAACCTGACAATAATAAGGTGTGTAAGGAGGAGAAGGGAGAGCAAGTCTAACAAGTCCCTTTGCTATGCACCTATGCATTAAAAGAATGACACCAATCAATAATTAGGCCATTATGTTGTGATGGTAATAAAATAGAAAGTTACATAGAAGATTAATGATTACAATGTCACTTATTTTCAGGGCCAGCCCAATGGTCCACCTGGTGTGACACCTGCTGTAAGAATGAGGAGTGTCTCCCCCTTCCCTCATACCACTACAGCACCAATATGGACCAGAACAATGTTATTAAAAAGACAGATGATTTCACAAACTATCCTCACTTGCAAAATAGTAAAGGGAGACAATGAAGTGAGTGACCTACATGATTTATTCCTCCTCAGTAAAAGCAAATATTAAAATGAGTTTTTAAAAAGAACCGGGGAGAAGGGGAAACTCTTCGAAATGCATGTTTTTTAACAGAAAATAGATAGTTATGAGCCTATCTGAAGGTAGATATTTTGGACAATATCCCTTTTTAATTTAAAATTAATCTAGCAGTTAGAGTTTTATATGGATCCCTGAGTAGTTAAGAGATTTACCAGTTGTCATGTGACTAGTATAGGTAAGTCAAGATATAATGCTAGGTTTTCCCATCTTCAAGGCTAATTCTCCTTATACCATCAACTGCCACCAACTCTTCCATCTTCCTGTCTTATGATTCTAAATACCTAAATCCTATAATTGCCTATTCCCTTTGGAAAGAGCCAGGAGACCTGAGTTCTAGTCATAGTTATTATATTTATTAATCTTTCTGAATCTCAGCTCCTTCATCTGTTAAATGGATAGAATAATCCTAAAACATATTACAAATATGAGCTCAAATTATCTTCGCAATCTTGGGAGAGGGATTAAAAGTTTTACTATTCCCATTTTACAGATGAGGAAATGGAGACAACCATGTTAAATGACTTGTTTGGGGTTACCCAGCTGTATGAGGCTGAATTTGAACTCAGGTCTTGTTGACTCCAAATCCAGAGCCTAACCACTGAAAATATTAAATTTAATATTAAATATTAAATAATATTCTCTCTCACAGATTTATGTGGAGGAAGTGACTTATGAAATATAATGCATTACACACAAATGTAATAGCAAAATTTCACTATGTAATTGCAACATGTATTATAAAGTTATTGGTTCATCAGGAGGTAATTTTCTACATTTTCTTTTCTGCTATTTAAAGACTCTTTGGGGCCTTCAACAAAGAACAATATTAAAACTTGAAAATAAAGTAGAGTCACCCTCATAGATGCCCAATTCACTGCAAATGATAATGTTGAATGATAGTTGCCCTGATCTTTTTTTTTTTCATTCTAGCTCTGTAGTATTTAACTCTCTGCCCTCCTGCAGTTGTCACTACCACAGGATGCCTAAATGCTTTGGAAAAGCTTTTCTTTTTTATTTGTTCTAAATGTAATGTCTATTAATTTCACAGTGTGACCCCCTGTTCTCATATTAGTTGGCAGATTTCTCTATACCCTTCATAAAGTTAAATATTTCAATCAAGATATTTCAATCTTTTTTTCCTTCCCAGCTTGATAATAGGAGGTTCTGCAACCTCCTATAATGTGTAAATTCTCCTGTACCTTTATCTCTCCTAGTTGCCCTTCTTTAAGATTAATGCTTAATTCTCAAAAGAAATTGCTTTTTCACTTTTATTTTTGTAAAGATTTGCATTCCCTCAGTCCCTTTCCTATTCCTCTACAAATCTCTCTCAAGAAGCACTGTATATCTCTGAGTGAAGTATTCTAGCCTTTCGTGTAACAACATACTCAACAGAATATTTTTCCAGACTTTTCTTGGGTTTATCTTTTCAATTCCTTTTACATAAAATAGAGGCTAATGATAGAAATCTATCCAACCTCACAAATAAGAATAATTTGTCTTGTGACATACAGCCTATCCCTGGCATAATTTCCTGAATTTTCCTCCTGAGATAGTAACTTTTTATTCTCAAAACAAATAATTATTATAAAGATCTGATGAGTCTCTTAGTTAAGTCTTCAGCAGAAATTTTTGATGGTATACTAGCTAGTGAACCAAAAATTTACCTATTGACAACAGGAATCACTGACTACATGCAAAATTTTGGGATTCTATATATTGGAGGTACTTTAAGAAAATTCACGAATACTAGTATAGCTATACGAATGCTGCTTTTAAGTCTCCATGCTTTTTTAGACCTCTGGATCAATTGGGTTCAGTAGCCAGGGTTAACTACCCTCATCTCCAAAGCCATCTCCAGTCATCCAGATCTACATCTTACCAATGGACTAGATGACTTTGGAGGGAAAAGTGAGGCAGGTGACCTTGCTCAGCCCTCCCTCACTTAAATCCAATTCAATTGCATGTCAAAGCATCACCTCCTTGATGGCACAGTCATCTTCAAAAACAAAAGACAAATAACAACAATAACAACTTTTAACTTTCCCCCCAACCCACAGCAACATGATCTCTTCTAAAGAGAAAACAAATCTCAAATATTCTCCCAGAATCTACTCCATCCTATATGCCTCTTCGTACTTTAAGTACAATATATGCCTAAAGAGTCTTCCATAGCTAGAAGCCAGTAAGGAAAGACAGAACATCTATTTTTTTCCAAATCCCATTGTATCCTCATAACCATATGTAATAAGCTCCCCTTCTTTTTCATTTTGTAATATAAAGATCATAATTTCCCTAAGAACTGAACATTGCTCTTCAAATTCAGAGAATTAGGTGAAAACTTACATGAATGAATGAAGAATGAAGAAAGTAGAACCAGAAAATTTATAGATATAAATATGTATGTACGTATGGCCATATATATTTGTTGTTGTTCAATTGTTCAGCATTGTCCAACTCTTTGTGATCCCCACTTGGGATTTTCTTAGCAAAGATACTAAAATGGTTTGCCATTTCCTTCTCCAGCTCATTTTACAAATGGAAAAACTGAGGCAAGCAGGGTTAAAGGGTTTGCCCAGAATTACACAGACAGTGGACCAGATTTTAATTCAGTTCTTCCTGATTCCAAGCCCAGTGTTCTATTAATTACACCATCTAATTGTAGACGTGTATATCTATATCTATATATTTATATATAGATGTGTTACATGCATTTGTTTGTGTGCATTATGTGTATCATATGTATAAGTATGTATACACACATATATTACACATATATACATATATAGTTTTATTGTAGTCATATATAGTTATATAATTGTTATATATAGTTACATAGATGTTATATATTGTTATATTGTAGTTTTATATATATATAATTATAATTGTTGTTATACATGTATATTTGTATTTATGTGTTCGTGGATATGTGTATATATGTGTGTGCATATATGTTTGTTGGACATGTGTATGTTACACACTTGTGTGGAGAAAGAGAAGAGACAGAGAGACGGGGAGAGAGGGAGACAGAGACAGACAGAGATAGAGACATAGACAGAGACACACAGAGAGAAAGAGAAACAAAGACAGAGATGGAAAGAGATGGGGGAGGAGGGAAGAAGAAAAAGGGAGAGAGGGAGAAGGAGGAAAGGAGGAAGAGAGGGACAAAGAGTGTGTGTTTACAACGATGTAAAATGAAAGATAAAAAAAATAAAACTAAGTGATATGTCTATCCTTGACCCCTAGAGAAGAGTTGAGAAAACCAGCCTCTCAACCTTCTTTGCAGAGATGGAAAACTGTGGGTGTAAATTCTTTAAGAAAGAGACAAAAAGAGAGATTAAGGATTAAATCTGGGAAAACAAACACAGACAGGGATCAGGAGATAATCGGAGCCCTCTGAGGAGACAGAGAGGAGGTAGTCAGAGGGTTGGGAGAAAAATAAAGATAGAGCAAAGTCACAGAAACCAAAGAGGGAGAGAATTTTAAGACAGAGGATAGGGTCAAGCATGTAAGTAAAATACTACAAAAAAGTTAAAGAGAATGAGGACTGAGAAAAGACCACTGGATTGGACAAATTCACTGATGACCTTTAAGAGTCCAGTTTCAGTAGTGATGAAGACGGATGACTGATTGCAGGAGATAAATAGTGGTGTTGATTAATGAGAGCTGAAGAAAGAGAAAAAGCAGACATCGACCACACATTCCAAAACTTTGACAGTGAATAGCCAGAGAGGAATAATACAGTGTCTTGAAGAGTCATCAGGGTCAAACAAAGGGTTTTTTTGTTTTGTTTTGTTTTCAGATAGAGAAGACCTGGAAATATTTGAAGATAGAGAGGAAAAAGGCAATGGAAGAGAGATTGAAGTTGCCAGGGAAAGAAGAATAAATAAGGACCTTCAGGAAAATAGAATCAAGTCAAAAATGGAGGGGTCAGCCTTGACAAAGAGGAATGGCTCTTCCTCTGGCTAGTCCTTCATTTCAGTAGCTGAAAATTGATTGTGCATTTTACATAAAACACATTTTAACAAAAGCTCTAAGGGCTTCCATATCTTTTAATTCATTTTCATTCCCAATATATTAATAATAATTAGTAATAATAATTCTTTTTTCCTATTTTACAAACAAAAAATTTGAGAATGACAGGTTAAGAGATTCAAATCCATCCAGATAGTGAAATAGATTTAAAACCTAGGTTCTAAATTAATCTAGTATTTAGCAGTATCTAAGCATAGATGCTGCTTTCCTCATTTCAGGGGGTTTGAAATTAAATCATTAAAGCACATATTAAGATCTTACAATTCATACTGCAACTTGAATACAGCTTTCTTAAAATATAATAATTCATATCTTGTTTGTTAGAACTATAACACAATGTTAAAAAAAAATCTAACAGAATGTTCATTGGATTATATAGTCTCTTTTGTGCCCTTTATACTGTCCTACCTTCCCCTAAAACTTTTTCTCACAATTATATTCTCTCTCTCTCTCTCTCTCTCTCTCTCTCTCTCTCTCTCTCTCTCTTCCCTAGTGCCTTCCTATAGTTTACAAACTTATTCACCTCCTCCATCCCTAAAAACAAATAAAATGATTTGACCCTACAATTCCCTTAAGTTACTATTCTCTTTCCTCTCTTTCATAGACAAACTAGAAATTTGTTGAGTCATTGCTTCCACTTGTTCTTTTTCTCACTTCTCTAATATTCACTGTCCAAGGATTGTCAGTTTCTTGACTGTCAAATCTGAATCCACTTTACTTAGTCCTCTTTCTTCCTAACTCCTCTGTAGCACTTGGGGTTAGTGACCACCCCCTTCTCCTAAATACTCTCTACTTCCTCAGTTTTTGTGATGCTACTTTCTCCTGGTTTTCTTCTTCCTTGTTGGGCTATTTTTTCACAATAGTTTTTGCTGAATTATTATTTATGTACCCCCTTATTTATGAGAACAAGCTGGGCTCTGTCTTGAGCCATATTCTCTTCTCTATATACATTCTCCACTTGGTAACCTGCTTAGTTTCTACAGGTTCAACTATAATCTCTCTGCAAATGACTCCCAGAACTGTATTCATAGAAGGAACTTAATAAATGCTTGTCATATGAATGAATAACAAAAAATGCACAAAATGAAAAGTGGATTATGATTTGCAACTGGAAGAAGGGTTTACATCAATGAAATCACTAATCCATTGAAGAACTGAAGTAGATGTCATTAATGATGATAGGTTCTCTCCTTTTGGTTTGTTTTCACTATGTTCTTTCACCAAAGACTAGATAGATGGGAGAATGTGGGAGGAAAAGATGACTATAAAATTGCTATTTCTGGAAAACATAACCAAACTTTATGCCTTATTCCCTGGATTGTTAAAGTCACATTTTCATAGAACAGTGCATGGGATACAATTTTCAGAACCCTTTTGTACCCCATTATTTCATTTTCTTCTCATCCTACAGGGTATTTAGGATAGCATTTTACATATAAGAACATTAGTAGCCCAAAATGGTAAGTAGAATGCCCAGAGTCATGGAGACTGTGAAAACTGACACTTAATGGATCTTTTACTTTCTTAATATGGATGGGTTATAGGATATAACCCATCCCTACTCTCATGATTAGAGTCTTGTCTATGTCCTTCCATAAATATTCCAAATTGGATGTTCCAAATATTCCAGTATTATCATGTGAATGCCAAAGGAGCACACAAGCAATCCATTCATTTATCCTTGCCCTCAATTCATGATCAGTTCATCTCCTTTTTCTAGTAATACATATTTCTAATTAATGACCTTAATATTTTATAGTGTAATGAGTGCTGAGTTTGCAATTAGGGTTAGGTTTAAATCCTGACTTTGGCATGGCCTTGTCTTTGGGTAAGTCATTTGGCATTAGTTTCCTCACTTATAATAAAAAGGTTGGAATAGATGATCTTTGAGAATCTTTCCAGCTCCATGAACCACTGCATCATTTATACTTCTCTAGTGTAATCCTTAGGTGCCAACATGTTACAATTCACTTATGCATAGTATGCATTTCTCCATTGTCCTATGAATGAGTAGGAAGCTAAATTCTTTAAAAACCAAGAATTCCAGGACTCCCAAACATGCAACATCACTGGAAATTATTATATGGACTTTTGTTTCAGGGAGAAACTTGGTCTGTTAAAAAGAATTACATGATTATGCAAAGGCAATCTCAGTTACTGTCCTCCTATTATTCAAATCTGGGCTCAGTTCACTGTCCATCCACATCCATCTATCCAATTGCATGATGGTCTATGTAACAAGACTTCTTGATCTGCTATTTTCTCCTATATATATGATTAGGCTGAACTTTCTTGAGTTATTATGGATCTCAGTTTCACCATCTGTAAAAATGAATTGTAGAAGGAAGTAGCAAACCATTTGAGTATCTTGCCAAGAAAACCCAAAATGATGTCATAAAGAGTCAAATATGACTGAAATGACTGAAAAACAAGTGTCCAGGGCTTTGTGTATTTAGTACAATATCTTCTAAAGCTAGGAATATTTCAACATCTATAGTAAGAGTTTTTACCCTATTTTGTGTATCATAGATCACTCTGGCAATCTAGGGAAACCTATGGATTCCTCAGA
The DNA here is from genome assembly GCA_023553655.1 of Myrmecobius fasciatus. Taxonomy (NCBI): domain Eukaryota; kingdom Metazoa; phylum Chordata; class Mammalia; order Dasyuromorphia; family Myrmecobiidae; genus Myrmecobius; species Myrmecobius fasciatus. Next base: position 199,831 of record JAJPUD010001627.1, on the reverse strand, counting down.
ATAATGTAATTTTTTTTAAAGAATAATGTTTTTTAAATACATGAGACACAATACATAATTTTACCAAGAAAACAACTTACAATGAAATAATTTATCAAAAAAATTTTAATTAATTTAATTTAATTTTTTAAAAATAATTTCACAGATCCTAGTTTGAAAACTCCCTTCATTTGAATTATTCTGGGTATCCTTCATGACAATAGCAAATACTTTTAGCATGCCTAACTCCCCCTGTTATGCCTCATTTGATATTTATAATCAGAGAATAATCAAATAAAGTTATCTCTATTATTAATTACACATTTCAAGAAATACAGATTGATTTTAACAAATGCATGGGAGATATCTTGTTAGAGAAAAGACTTAGAAGTTTTTTTATTCAATTGAATTAAATGCTTTTTTTTCTTTCATAGTCAAGAAACAATAAGCATTGTGAAAATCTTTATATCTTATACATTTCAGGCAATTTCTGGCTTATAAAGATATGGTCTGCTGTAAAATATGTGATGTGAATGCTTTCTCATACTTTTATCAGAGATGACCTTAAAGTATAAACTATTTTCATAAAGATTTAGAAGGGGTGAAAAATACATTTGTGGATGATTAGTTAATATTATCTTAATTGTCCTTTTGGTAATAATAAAATCATTAAAGAACCCTGAGATCTCTAAGTCAAAGCATATAGGTATTTTAGTGAAGATAAAAAATTTCAAATTGCTTCCCAGAATTGTTAGCCAATTCAACAGTCCCACTAACAGTATATCAATGTGTCTATTTTTCTATATCTACATGTTAAATGTTTCAATTTATTGTCAGGGTTTTTTTCAATTTATTAGGTGTGAGGTGAAACTGAAATTTGCTTTAATTTTATTTCTTATTATTAGTCAGAAAATTGTTTTACTTGCTTATTTATAGTTTGCAACTTTTGAAATTGGTTTTTGTTAACTGGTCCAACAATTCTTGAGAGCAATTTGGAACTATGTCCCAAGGGTTTACACACTGTTCTTGCCCTTTGATCTAGCAATACTATTTCTAGATCTGTATCTCAAAGAAATAAAAAAGATAGGGAGGAAGACCTATTAATAAAAACTCTCTTTGTGGTGTCTAAAAATTAAACATTGTGATGATATCCATCAATTGGAAAATGGCTAAACAAATGATGGTATATGATTGTAATGGAATATTCTTGTGTTATAAGACATGGTGACTAGAATGGTTTCAGAAAAACCTGGAAAGACTTACATGAATTGATACAAAGTGAAGTGAGCAGAACCAGGAGGTCATTGTACACAGTTACATTGTACACAGCAACATTGTATGATGAACAACTATGAATGACTTATCTATTCTAAATAATACAATGATCCAAGACAATCCCAAAGGACTAATGATTAAAAAAAAAAACCAAAATACCTATCTGCTTCCAGAGAAAGAACTGGTAGAACCTGAATATAGATCAAATACTACTTTTTCCTTCCTTCTATGTTTCTTTCTTTTCCTTCCTTCCTCCTTTCTTTCCTCCCTTCCTTCCTTCCTTTCTTCTTTCCTTTCCTTTTTCTCTTTTTTCCTTTTTTCTCTTCTTTCCCTTCCTTCCCTCCTTCCTTTTTTTCCTTTCTAATTTTCTTTCTTTTCTTTTTCTTTTTTTCTTTCTTTTTTGAGTTTTATTCCACAAAATTACTATATGGAAATGTTTTACACAATTGCACATGTATAACCAATTTCAGATTGTTTACCATCTCAGGGAGAGGAGAGGGAAGCAAAGGAGGGATAGAATTTGGAACTCAAAACTTAAAAAAAAATTAAAAATGAATTTAAATGTAATTAGGGAAAATAAATATTTGAAAAAAAGAAAGAAATTGCTTGTTCATTTTTTTTGAACCCATCCACTGTGAATGGCTCTTTGACTTATTTATTTCTGTTAGTTCCCAATACAACTGCAACATCAGATCCTTATCAGAGATTATTCAAGTATCCCCAGTTGACAGCTTCTTTTCTATACAAATTTTATTAGTGCAAAAACTTTCATGCTTCATGTAGTCAAAATTACATGTTTTGTGTTTTGTAATTATCTTGTTTGATCATAAGACTTCTCCCCCTTAGCTAGAACTATGAAAAATACCTGAACTTATTCTTATCTATGTTTTTAATAATGTTACCTTTAACTTGGAAGTTACATATCCCTTTTGAATTTGTTGATTCATATAGTGTAAGGTGCTGATTTAAAGCTAATATTTTCCATTTGTCCCAGTAGGTCTTGTCAAAGAAGCAGTTTCTCTCTAAGAAATTAATGTTCTTGAATTTAGATTATCCCAGGTTATTGAAGTCATTTTCTTTTTATCCTACCTTCTCTAAATTGTTCTACTGATGTTTTAATTTTTTAGTCAGTACCAAAGAATGGTGATGACTACTGCTTTATAACAATTTGAGATCTCAAAGGGCTATTATCTCTTATTTCAACTTTTGTTTTCATTATTTCCTTTGAGATTATAGACCTTTTGTTCTTTCAAATGAATTTTGTTATTGGTTTTTCTAGCTCTTTTAAGTATCCCCTTGGCAATATCATTTTTATTATTCTAGTGTTGTCCAAACTTCCCAAATGATATCATTCCTATTATTTAAATCATCATTTCTTTAAAGAGTGCTTTGTGACTGTATTTATATATATATAAAATATAAAAATATTAATTATATAATTTAAAATATAATTATTATTTATATAATAATATAATTTATATGATTATATCATATGTAATAGTATAATATGGGGATAATGATTAATAACAATTATAAATAATAATGTTATGCATATATATGTCATGAATGTATCTTGTTAGATTGATTCCCAGATACTTAATGCATTTGGTAAATATTTTGAATAGAACTTCAATTTGCTTTATTTCCTCCTATTCTGTGCTATTGCTTTAGAGAAATGCTGCTTCCAAATTAAGACAACTCTGAGGTACCACTACACACCTGTCAGATTGGCTAAAATAACAGGAAAAGATAATGATGAATGTTGGAGAGGTTGTGGGAAAGCTGGGACACTAATACATTGTTTTTGGAACTGTGAATGGATCCAACCATTCTGGAAAGCAATTTGGAGCTATGCTCAAAAAGTTATCAAACTGTGCATACCCTTTGACCCAGCAATGTTTCTATTGGGCTTATATCCCAAAGAGATCTTAGAGAAGGGAAAGGGACCCACGTGTGCAAGAACGTTTGTGGCAGCCCTTTTTGTAGTGGCTAGAAACTGGAAACTGAATGGATGCCCATCAATTGGAGAGTGGCTGAATAAATTATGGTACATGAATGTTATGGAATATTATTGTTCTCTAAGAAACGACCAGCAGGATGATTTCAGAGAGGCCTAGAGAGACTTGCATGAACTGATGCTGAGCGAAACGAGCAGAACCAGGAGATCATTATACACAGCAACAACAATACTACATGATGATCAATTCTGATGGACATGGCTCTCTGCAACAATGAAATGTCTCAAACCAGTTCCAATTGTTCAGTGAAGAAAGCCATATACAGAGAGAGGGATATGAAATATGGACCACAACATATCATTTCCATGATCTCTATTGATGTTTGCTTGCATTGGGTTTCCTTTCTCAGATATGTTTTGTTCATGTAGATACAATTGTTCTTGCACAGCAAGATAAGTATGGAAATATGTATACATATATCCAACTTGTAAAGTATTTTAATATAATTAACATGTAGTGGACTTCCTGCCATCTAGGGGAGGAGAGGGGACTGGGGGGATAATGTCTTATGGAAAGCTTTGTAAAGATCAATGTTGAGGAACTACCCATACATATGTTATGCAAATAAAAAGCTTTAATAAAAGAAAAAAAAGAGAGAAATGCTGCTTCCCCCATTGATAAATAATCAAAGGATATCAACAGGCAGTTTTCAGAAGAAATCAAAACTACTAATAATCTCATGAAAAAAAGCTTTAAATCACTATTGATTAAAGAAATGAAAATTAAACAACTTCACAATATCACCTCACACTTATCATATTGGCTAACATGAGAAAAAAATAACAGATGTTAGAGGGGGCTGTGGAATAATTGAGACACCAATGCAGTTGTGATGAACTTGTGATGAAGTTGTGAATTGGGATAACCATTCTAGAGAACTAATTGGAATTAAGTCCAATTAAGTCCAAAGAGCCATGAAACTGTGCATACCTTTTAACCTAGCAATACCATTACTAGGTCTATATCCTTAAAAGATCAGAATTAAATGTAAGGACTTATTTATACATATTTATAGCAGCTCTTTTCATTGTGGCAATGAATTGGAAATTAAGGAATGTTCATCATTTGGTGATTGACTAAATATGTCATATATGATTGTGATGGAACATTGTTGTGCTCAAAGAAATGAAAAGCAAGATGGTTTCAGGAAAACTGAGAGAAATGATTATTAATTGCCAATGACTTGGGAAAATTCAGATTTCCCCCTTTATCTTTTATTCTTATTTCAAGACTTCAGTCTCTGAAGGTTGAGCTAACCTTTTCTATCCCTTCCCCATCTGGGTGAGGTGGTCTTTATGTTCTATTCAGTCTTGGGTGGAGATAAATTCCTTAAATAGAATATTCAAGGCTAGAGCTAACCTAGAAGTAGCTGACATATTTAAAATTCAGGCCTAACCTCTCATGATAATATTCATTCTTTCATTAATTGTTAGCCAATAAGACTTGATTACCAGGTTTCTTCCAATGGGGTATGTAAGCCAGGAACTCACTACCATGATTAATTTTGCTCTAAGAAAGTGGTGATCAAATTACTATCTTATTAATAAAAATGACTAAAATACCCCCAATTTTTGCCTCTTGAACATTTTTAAATACCACAAAATGTAGGAAATCTCTATGAACTGATGTAAAGTGAAATGAGCAGAATCAGAACACTGTACACAATAAGCAACTGTGAATGACTTAGCTATTCTCAGGAATACAATAATTCAAGATAACGCCAAAGGACTTATGAGGAAAATTCTGTCCAACTCCAGGGAAAGAACTGATAGTATTTGAATTCATATAGAAACATACATTTAAACTTTATTTTTCTTGATGTTTTTGTGCATTTTTTTCTTTTGCAACATGGTTAATATGAAAATGTTTCACCTGACTTCACACATATTATCAATATCATATTGCTTACCTTCCCAAGAGGTGGGGAAAGAGTGAGAGGAGGGAAGGGAATTTGGGACTCAAATTTTAAAAATGAACGTTAAAATAATTTTAATTTAATGAAAGATTTAACAAAATAAATAAAAACAAAAGGACATTTTGCTGATTTTATGGATTTATTTTACATCTTGTTACATTACTATAATAATCAGTTTCATATTTATGAAGTCATTTTATGCTCCATGCTTTATTTTTATGTTACTATATCCATCACTACCCAACTCTGTCTTTTTTTATGCTGAGAAATATTTTGGTAAATGTTTTCTGTATAAGATTGACAAATATTTTCTACATCATTTATTCAATTGGAAAAATAAACCAAAAAATCACATTTTAGCAACAACATAAGTCTCAACTACTTTTAATAAACTCCATGAAGTGCTAACCTGTTCTCTCATGATCTTGCTCAGCAGTTTTACCTTTTCTTTCTAATTTGATTTTTAGTATTTGATCTTGTGTTTCTTCTTGATTATGAACAGGATCTCATCAAAACACAAGCTTTATATACACAAAAGAAAATATCTACAAAAGTATAGTGACATATTATCTTGCCATCTGATGTCAAGTTCAACCTTACTGTGTTTTCTTGAATGATTCATTTCCTTTCCTAGGGCTTCCATTGTTATAGTCATGTGGAAAAGAAGAATATGTAGATTTTTAACAGATTGTAACATACAGTTCCTTTCTGAACTAGAATTTGTCAGCTAAAGGTAACTTTACATTTTAGCACTGTTCTGCAAAAGGCTGATTTTATTCCATGCTGGGTAATTATTAATAATAATAACAGTAACTCACATTTATGTAATACTTCAAAATTTGTAAACTGTTTAAGAAATTATTTCATTTAATTCTCACAACCCTAGGAGGTTAGATGCTATTATTATCAGATGCTATCCCCATTTTACAGATGAGTAAACTAAGACATTTAGCAATAAAAGTGTCCAAGGTCACATAGCTAATAAGTGTCTAGAGTAGGATCTTAACTCAGATTTTCCTGATTCCAGGTTCAATATGTACCACATAGCTCCTAATTAATCAACATAGGTATCAGATTATGTTAAAAAAAAAAACTTTTTGAAAGGTAATCTTTTTTTCCAACTACTTTCAGGACACATGTTTCTATTTTATCAATCGACTACTCTATCCCACCAGTATAGATCAGCAAAAGTTATACTCATCCAATCCTCCTATACCAGAAGCCCCTCAATACTTTTATCAAAGAAGGTATTCTTTTATCATAAAAGGTATACATAGATATGGACTTTTTATATAGAAAAGCAAATTTTTAGTCTCTTTCTTTTTTACCCTCAAACTGAATTTTGCAAAATATTTTTTACCATCCTTTACATTGAAATCACCAAATATTAAAATATACATTTATTTATTCTGGATAACCACATCAAATGTTTATAGAATTTCTCTACCTTATTAGCTGCAACAGAGGAAAATATATAAGCTGCATTCACCTACATGATAATCTTTTGTTTTTAGTGATTATCATGTTTACTGTAATATGAAATGCACAAATGTTTCATGAAATGTGTCTTTAGATATATGATAAATTCTCTGACTTATTTCAAGTTTCATCTCAAATTGTACCTTCTTCAAAATGTTTTCCTTCTCATATAAAGGCTGGTGCCTTCTCTCTGAAATTGTTCTTCAGTCATTTAATTTTGTCTGACTTTTCATGACCCCCATGAATCATATAATTTTAATATTGTCCATAAGATTTTTGTGGCAAAGATACTACAGTGACTTGCCATTTCCTTTTCCAGTGGTTTAAGGTAAACATAGCTCAAGTGACACCCAGTCACATACCTCATAAGTAAGATCACCTCTCTTTAAAACTATGTCTAACTTATATAAACATGTATGCACTTATATGTATATAGTTGTTTATTTGCTGTCTCTCACGTTGGAATGAGAGCTCTATAAGAACATGAGATACCTTTGTTTCTTTGTTTTTTCTTTTTTTTTTTTTGTAACCCCAGTACTTAGCACAATGCCTTACCCATTAGATTGCAAGTGCCTTGAAAGCAGAGGCAGAGACTTCTTTGTATTCTGAACACCTACAGTGCCTAGCACATGGTAAATATTTACTAAATTATTTCTTGCTTGACTTGGCATAGTATGCATTTAATAAATATTAATAATATTTAAGTTATTAAGGAAAATAAGGTATACATTGACATTTTTATTTGTTTCACTAAGGATAAAAGATACTATATTATTCTTTTTAGCACAAACTTCCTTCTGCACCCCCTCCCCATTCCATCTAGAGAATGTCAACAGGGATATAATCCAGGTCCTCCAACAATGCATCTTCTCATTATGGGTAACTATACATGGATAGTATATTTAAAGAACCAACAATTAGGTTAATGTTTACAGGTAGCCTAAAACACTGTCTTCAGTCTCTTTGAACCTATCACCATCATTGCAGAAGCAGAATGGGGCAACTTGTGATCATGGACCATTTCAGGTTTTTCTTCTACTTAAGAGTTGTCATAGCCAAAAAATTTATCATGACACAGCCCATCTCCAAATGTGAAGCATTTTCTTGATTAGTAAGGATGGTGTCCCAAGGTAGATGTAGTCAGTAAGCTAAATCACACTCAAAAGTTTTCAAGAAGGATAAAATCTCTCAGAGCCCAAGGTAACTTCTATATGAAAATGAGGCATCACCGAGGACTCTATGTTATAAAACTGATACTGATTTTGTGTAGCTAACAGTGTGGGATAATAGAAGGGCAGCTAGATGTGCCATGGATAGTGTCAGCCCTAGAATCAAGAGGACCTGAGTTCAAATGTGACCTCAGGCACTTATTAGCTAGGTGATCCTGGACAAGTCATTTAAGCCTATTTGTCTCAGTTTCCTCATCTGTAAAATGAGCTAAGGAAAGAAATGACAAATCACTTCAGTATCTTTGCCAAGAAAATCCCAAATGGGGTATAGGATACAGCTAATTAACTAAACAACAAAAACAAGTTAAATAGTGATGGGTGTTAGATAACCCCAGAGGGTGTTACATTAAAAAAATTTCAGATAGCTCTAAGAATTTTGCAAACTTTAAACCATTTTGCTTACAGCACCTCCCCTGCAAGATAAGGTACTGAGAATGCTCCTTGTCCAATTTGTAGAGAAACAGAAGCACAGAGAGGTCATATTCTTTCTACTAGATGATGCTGTCTCTCCAGGGAAGATATTCTCATTCCAAATAGTAGATTTTTACATTAAGCAACTACAAATACCTTCCACCAATTCTTCCATCAATCACCTCACCAATTCCTTTCTTTTGCCCATTCCCCTCCCAAACTCCCCAAGTAGACTTCAATTGGAAACAAAGAAAAACAAATATAGACATTGATAAGATTTTGTCCCTTTAAGACCATACTCAAACTGACTGATGAATTATAAATAATGAATAACTCTTAGTAATGGATGCATCATTAAATTGGGAAAGTGGGGTTCCACAAGGGACAAAATAGGGATTGATATGAACTTTAATGTTTAAATTAGTATCCTAAAAGAAAAAGTAAATGGCTCTGAGCACACCAAAATAGAAAGGCCCACAAACACAATGAAAATCTTCCAAGAAAAATTTAAACAGAATTAGATTTAACTTGGTTAAATCTATAATAACTAGATTATAGGAAAGTTATTCCCTTTTTCTATAATGAAAAAAAAACAGAATTTGATTGGTATGAGCACCATTTTTATGAGCACCAACAACCAGATAAACACGTGGGAAACTTGTTTTTGGATTATGACTGTATCCATATGATCCCACCAACTTTAAGCTTTGGCCCCAAACAATCATTAGATGCCCATCTAAAACAACCAGTTTGAGGAAACAAATTATTGCCTGGGTGGTCTGATCTAGCATGCTCAAAGCTGAGGAATCCACTGAGAAATCAGTAGTTCCTTTTCTCTTTGATGCCTGGAGTTCAGAAGCAAACAGACCCAAAGGAGATAAGATCAGTGGCTTCAATAGCCCAAACAAACCAAGGCAGATTAAATCCTCTGCTTTAAAAACAAAAACAAAGGTAAAATAGTTTCTAGAAAAAGGATCCTGTGCATCAGATTGGAATGGGACAATCAAGACAAAGTATGGCAAGAGTTAGACCATAAACTCCTCCAGGGCAACAACTGCTGCTGGCTTTGTGTACCCCAGTGGTACCAAGAACTGTGATTTGCACACATTAGATGCTCAATAACAGCACATTATCTAACAAACATTGGTCAAAATAGAGTTGGGGAGTTTTAAAGGTATGCTATTTAGAAATTTAGATTAAAAAAAACATGCAATGAGATGATACGATTGTATCATTGGTATATTCCAACAAATTAAAGTGTGTGTGTGTGTATGTGTGTGTCCAACAGCTCCATATATCTTGAATCAACATGGCTAGGATACATGCAATTTGGACTCCTAAAACAGTCCAAATCAGGGGGCCAAGAGCTCTAAGGAAAAGAGTTTACAGTTAAAATTCCAAATTAGCCCATGCTTAAAAATAATTTATCAGTCTAATTTCAGGATAGATTTATTATGCACTTATACTGACATTTTCATTGTTTGAAAAATTATCCATTTCTATCATTCCCAATTTTAATTTTTTTTCTTTCCCACTATTCTATAAACATTTATTAGGATAGTTTACCTTTTATTATTCTTTCACTGATAAATTTAAGTAAATTAGGATCATAGGCTTAGCACTGGAAAGGACCTTAGAGGTCATTTTGTCCAATTTCTTTATCTCATACAGGAAAAATCAGAAGCCCAAAGAGGTCATGACTTGTTCATTTATATTTGTCTAATGCTTTGTTTGATTAAGAATTCACAAAATACTTTCACAAATGTTATCTTATTTGATCCTTCCAAAAACCCTGTGACATAGATAATACAAATATGATAATAAGAAATAATAAATAAACTGATACAATAGTTTAGTGAGCTTCTCTATATCAGGCAATGAACAATTTGAAGATAGCTAATACATGGAAGAAATAAAAATTCAGATCTTTTAATCCAAGTCCTATATATATATTTTTGGTACAATACAGTCTATCAATCAATAAATAAATATTTGAGTGACTTTCCTATGCATTTTTAATTCAATATAATGAACATCTAAGTATTGAGACAGTATGGGGAAATAAGACACTGAAAGGTTGTGACAGGGTTTATAGATTAAAGATTTAGAGTTGAATGTGACTTAGAGACAATCAAGTACCACTTTTCATTTTACAAATGAGTAAACTGGGACCCAGAGTAGGAAGTGACTGCCCAGGGTCATGTAGGTAGTAAATAATAGAAGCAAGTTTTTCTAACTTCAAATCTATCCTTCTTTACACTATTCCACAATTCAATAAATAACTAAAATGTCATTTGACTGGGGAAGTTGTTTTTAAACTAAAAAGTAATATTTAATTAAATAATAATTCATATTATTCCTCTTCATCAATTCTTTTCCTAATATGTAAACTGAACCATCTCATCTTTGATTTCTTCAAGTTTGTCTTCTCAATTCATAGTTGTAATTTAAATGACTGATGTGTAACTAGTCATTTTTCCTTAATAAATGAAGATGAATAAAAAACAACAAAAACATTATAAAGTTCAAGGACTTCCAAATACAGGCTGCAGATTAGAAATTTAAATAATAGACAATGAATTTGAGCTGCTAAACTATTTCCCTGTTTAATTACAATCCAGTTCAGGTTTTTCCCCAAAAAGTAAGTTGTTGTTATGCTCTTTTATTCTTATATTATTGAAGTTTCCCTATATGTCCATTCCTCATTGCTCTATCAAAGAGCAATAAAGAAAAAAGAACAAAAAGAACAAAAATGAATAGTAAAGAAGAAGAATTTTTAAAAATCAATTAAAATATACCACAATATAGGTAGTGCATAATATCTAAAATGTCCTACTTCTGCGAAAAAAAAAAAAGCAGGGGGAGGGGATTTCTCATATCTCTTCTTCTTTGAATGATTTAATGGGGAAAAAACAGTGAATAAAGTGGACACACACAGAAAGACATTTGTGGAGAATGTATATGACATGGATACATATATCAGAGAGTACATGTCTGAAATCCATGTGGCCAGGGATCATAATTGAGGAAGCATACACATGAAAGGGAAAGTCATGCCTCTAATATCACTGATGTCTTCTAACAACCTTATGATGTTTCTGCAGAACTTGCTCCCTAGTGGTCTCCAGTGAACTTGTAGTTTCTAAAGATTCTACATCTTCATCACATAGCCTCAAGTGAAAGTTGTCCCACTGGATACTACTCAACTGAATGTATTATCTCCAGCAGGAACTACCAGGAACAACCCTACTTGATTCATTGCTGTAAGATTTTTCTGTTTTCAGCTTCTGGCTTCAGCTGAAATTGTTGGCTATAGAGCCTCCTCTTCCTCATGAGAATAGTGGGCTTTGATATGCTCTTTTAGTTCAAAACTGGAGTCTTTTTAAGTAGTTTCCTGAGAAAATCAAGGGCTCTAGCCATAGATATGTGAAAGCCTTTCCTAAGGAAAGATCTGGATGAGTTTGGGTTTTTTTTTTTTTTGACAAAACATGGTTTCATCCCTTCAGAATGGTAGCTGAGAGACTTTGTATCCATAAGGATGTTCTTGTCCATTCTCCAGGAGCCCCAGTTCCATCACCCCTTCACAGTTCTAACATACCCTGAAAGACTTTGGGATGTCTCTTTTCCATTGCTATTGACTCAAGCCACTGATCCCCTACTGACTATATTTCTCCCATTATTAAGTGCCAATTACTCACACACCATGTTTATTTAATTATAACATCAATTAGCTTTAATTTTATTTAATTTTTTTTAATTTCAGTTCTAAATTGTCTTCCTCTCTTCACTCCCTCCCCTATCAAAGGGATATTTACTTTAAAAATCTAGCAAGAATAAAGTACAAATATTTTCCCTAATGCATCACGAATATATTTTCCTTTTACTACTAGAGGTTTTTAGAAGGGAATTATCTTAAACTTGGCTAAATTCCCACATAACTCTAGTCCCACCAAGTTCATAACCAAAGGCAGCATCAGTGTCTGATAAGTCCTTGTCTCAGCTACCACTGACCTAAGTCCTGGAAGTTACTCCTTGCTCCTTGGAGCATTGATGCTATATGACTACAAAACCTGGATTCTGAAATACCAGGTTGTCAAGATATTTTCCTAATGTTTTGAAACACATAAAAATAGAAACTTATAAGACCAGTCCATCCTTTTTACTAAGAATTTGGGGGGGGAAGCTAGACTAAAACTAAACTAAATTAAAAATAAAAGAAAAAAATTAACATTTAAAAGTAAACACATTAAAACTAAATCAGAGGCCAAGAACTAAAATTTATTTCTTGGAACTATATGTCCTCAGAGGTAAGAATGCACCAAGGCTTCTTACAATTCCCTTATAGTGTCTATCTGAAATTTATATCATACCTACCAGCATCAGACACTGTGCTAAATGCTTTACAAACATTATCTTATTTGATCCTCACACTAACCCTAGAAAGAAGATGTTATTATTATTTCCACTTTTCAGTTGAGGAAAATGAAAAAAAGACTTGCCCAAAATCACACAATTAGTAAATGTCTGAAGCCATATTTAAATTCAGGTCTTTCTGCCTCTAGGATTAGGTAGTTTGGAAAATATTTTCATAAAATCAGTTATTTTCCTTTCATCTCCTATTCTCATATCAGAAACCTCTTCTGATGAGAGAAAAAAATTAAATTGCAGGGTGAAATACATTTATATTTTGGATTACTGAGGAACTAACTCCAGGGATTAAAGATCATTATGACAGGAAACAATAAAATGGGTCAATGTGCCTAACCCACTCCTACATTGTACCACCTTGAGATTGGAGTAGGATTAAAGTATATGAATACCCAAGCCCTACCTACAATGTTACTACTCCCAGCATCTGAAAAATGGGTCCGCAACTAGTGAAACCTTGTGGGAAATAGCCATTGTATATTATAATATCAGACATTTATATAGCTTTTTAAAGTTTATGTCGTAAGACAGCAAAGACTTCATATAGAAGAAGGTATATGAGTTGAGCCTTGAAGAAAACTAGGGATTTTAATAGAAAAGCATGAGGAGGGAATGCAAAGCCACAGAGATAGGAGGTTGGATATTATTAATGATGAAACATTTGAAGACTTTTTGACTAGACTACAATGTGAGTAGAAGGGAGTAATGTGTGATAAGGTTGTTTTATAAAAGTTTGAATAATAGGAGCTAAAACTCTGTTCAGGTGAATAAATCCTAATTGATCAAAGTATCCATTAAAAATTCTTCTTCATTATTAAAGCTATCCAAGATCTTAAGGATAATTGTTTTACAGGGTAGTCAGTTAATATGCAACAAAGGAATTTCTAAGTTCTTCCAAACTATAATAAGGAACTATACTATTGGAATATATTTTTATAATGTCATCCATGGTGAAATTCAAGTCTAGGAAATTCAATTCTCATGATTTTTGTCACAGTTTTTTTTTTCACATAGAAGGACACACATTTATGTATACATGTGCTTATTTCTAGTATTATTTCCCTTTCAAAGACTTAATCAAAAATTACTCCTAGATTTTGGATTTCTTTAATTATTTTTGAATTTTAAATTTGCGGAACAAAACAAGTATTTTCATAACAGTACAATAAAATAAAAGATGATTACACACAAAACTGCAAGTTATCATGTACAACTTGCTATTTCCTCCAAATATACAACAAAGTTGTCATATATTTTTTTTTCCTTTTTTTCTTCCCTTCCCACCATAAGAATGGCTACCATTAGGCATAAATAGGTATATATGTATAAAATTATTCTATGCATATTTCTATTTGTCAGTTCTTTCTCTGCATACAGATTGCCTCTCTCTTTAGATGTTTTTTTTCTTTTATTTGTTGAAGAACAAAGTGTGAGAACATTGTATACAATAACAGCAATTTTTAAAAGAATAACTTTGAGGGGCAGCTAGGTGGCGCAGTGGATAGAGTACCAGCCCTGAAGTCAGGAGGAACTGATTTCAAATCTGGTCTCAGACACTTAACATTCCCTGGCTGTGTGACCTTGGGCAAGTCACTTAACTTCAATTACCTCAGGGGGAAAAAATGACTTTAAGACATCAAAACCATTTGGTACTATCTAAGAAATAGAGTGGAATAGATTAGATACACACAACACAATAATCAAGGCCTATAGTAATCTAGTATTTGATAAACCTCCAAACTCCAGCTTCTGGAAGAAGAACTCATTATTTGACAAAAATTGCTGGGAAAACTGCAAAATAATATGTCAGAAACTCAGCATAGAACTACATCTCACTCCCTTTACAAAATAAGGTCAAAATGGTTACATGATTTGGGCATAAAGGATGATATCATAAACAAATTAGAAGAGCAAGGAATAGTTTACTTTTCAGATCTTTGAAGTAGAGAGAAATAAATATATGACCAAAGAAGAACTAGAAAATATTATGAAAGGCAAAATAAACAACTGATTACATTAAACTAAAAAGTTTCTGCACAAACAAATCCAACAGAAACAAGATTAAAAGGGAAGTACAAAGCTAGGAAAAAATCTTTACATCCAGTGTTTTTGATAAAGGTCTCATGTCTAAAATATGCAAAGAACTGTATCAAATTTATAAGAATACAGTCATTTCCCAATTGATAAATTGTCAAAAGATATGAACAGATAATTTCTAAATGACAAAATTAAAGCCACCTATAGCCATGTGGGGGAAAAATGCTCTAATTCACTATTGATAAGAGAAATGCAAATTAAACAACTCTGAGGTACCACCTCATACCTCTCAGATTGACTAAGATGACAGAAAAAGATAATGATAAATGTTGGAGGGGATGTGGGAAAACTGGGATAATAAGGTATTGTTGATGAAGTTTTGAAATGATCCAACCATTCTGAGAGCAATTTAGAATTATGCCCAAAGAGCTCTAAAAAGGGTATATGCCCTTTGACCCAGCAGTGCCACTATGAGGTTTTTATCTCAAGAAAAGGACCCATATGTGCAAAAATGTTTTTAGAAGCTTTTTTGTGGTAGAAAAGAATTGGAAAATGAATAAATGCCCATGAATTGGGGAAAGGCTGAATAAGTAGTGGCATATGCAGATAATGGAATATTATTGTTGTATAAAAAATGATGAACAAGATGATTTTAGAAAGGCCTGGAAAGATTTACATGAACTGATGCTGAGAGAAACAAGTAGAAGCAGGAATACATTGTACACAATAGCAGCAAGAATATGCAATGATCAATCATGAAAGATATTCAAAGATTTGATTCTTCTAAGTGATTCAGTGATCCAAAGCAATCTCAATAGACTTTGGACAAAAAAATTCGATCTGCATTCAGAAAAAGAACTATGGAGATTGAATGTAAATCAACACATATTATGTTCACTTTTTTTCTGTTTTTTTTCTCTCTCATAGCTTTCCGCTTTTGCTCTAATTTTTCTCTCCCAACATGATTCAAAAAGCAATGTACATTAAAAATAAATAATTTTTTAAAAAAATTCAAACAATGACTGTGAGGGAATAAATAGTCTTGCTTCTCCTTCCCCACTCAAAATTCTCAAGTTTCTTCTGAAATTTACTTGAATCTATGAAAACTACTTAAACTCTGAAAGTAAAAGAACAGAGGCAAAAACGGCAAATAAAGGAAAATCTGAGACATCTATATAATCCTGCCTGCCTTAATTCTCTACTGGCCCCTGCATCTGTGCTGCCTCTTCTTAAAAACAATTCATTATATATTTGGTGGTGAGTAGGGAGGATATTGGGATTTTAGATTGACTCAACTATGAATAAACCAAATAAGCCAGAGAAAGGCATAAAATCAAGTAGCAAAGTTGTATGGAATATATGATAAAATGTAAGCTCTTGAAAACAGGGACTTTCTTTTTTTTATATTTGCATCCCTAGCACTTATCATGATACTTGGTATATAGTAAAGTACTTAAGAAATTATTTTTATTTATTAATTTGGTCATTTAAATATTATTTATTAATAATAAATAAAAATTACTAAATATTGCTTTTAATGCAATATCATACTACAATGTGAAAAGTGGTCTAGTCTATCTGGAAGAGGCAAGGACAAGCCTATAGTTTGATTCAACTGATTTCTAATTTCTAATATAGTTGGGGGTAAAATGATATGATCTTGTGGCACCTTCATTTCTCTAGCTGTGAAATGGAAACATTAAATCTTTAATAGACCCTCCTTCACAAGATCATATGTAAAAGCAAATGAGGTAACAAATGTAAAAGCATTTTCACAATGGCTCCATTGCCTTTCACATTCAGGGGCTTTGTTGCTTTTTAATTCTTTCAGCAATCTTACTAGCCTACTTACCAACCAACCTTATTATTCACTACTTTTTTTTAATATTTATGTTACTCATGCTGAAATCTTGACTGTTTCCTAAACACATCATCTGCATGCCCTGCCCTTTTCTTCTCCAACTGTCCAAATTCTGCTTCTGCCTTAACTCCAGCTTATCTTTATCCTACTTCTACCATAAAACCTTTCTTGTATATGCCAACCATTAATGATAATTAATCCCTTTCACTATACTGTAAAAGTATTTATAATGTCACAAAACTTAACATTTACAATCAATCCATCAATAAGTATTTATTAATTACCTACTATGTGTCATCTTTCACTCTTTTGATATTTTTCCATTTGTACTACTCTTGCCTTATGCTGATTATATTAAGTCCCTTTATGTCAGGAAGGCATATTTTGGACTTTTATATCCCCAGGGCACAAAGCAAAGGAGTAAATACAAAGTTTACAACCCAAAAATTCTTATTGATTGATTAACTTAAACCATAGTAAAGGTATAAAAAAGAGGTAAATTGAAAACTGAGGTACTATTGTACTTGTATGGTTTCTATCTTCTAAGTTTTGACAATATTGTTTCAGAATCTAAATTTCCATAGTATATAGTATGGTATTAAGTTCAAATAGCAAGTTGATAAACTTGTTATAAAAGATCAAACCAAAGATACTTGTGGTCTAGGTCCACTTACTGAAGAAGGGGAAAATGAACTAAAGATGTTTTGTTCAGTTGAATAAGTAATTGTTTTGTAAATTATCTAAAAACTATCTAATTCTTAACATCTTCTGTCTTTTTATCCACCATTCTACATACATAGAAGGAAAATTTTGCTTAGTGGTACTGAGGTCCATTTTGTATTTGTCTTTGTTTCATGGTTTGCCATGGCCATAAATTCATAATCAAGTGGGTTAACTACTGACAAGGAATCTCTTTGTATTTAACTAAAACCTAAAAATAGTACCTAGAAGCAGGACTTTTTAGAATGCTTTTGGTAAATAAAATTGATCAGTGAACTGAAAGAAACATAACTTCCCATATGTATGACTATGCCATCTAACAGAGATGTTACTTTTAATTCTCAAATAACTTAAGACATGACACTGCCTGGTGGGCATATCACAAAGGTTCAATCTCTTCACTGACCTGCATGCGCCATGCTACAAAATACCCTAGTCCTGCTTCCACCCATATTTTAAACCTCATGGCGACAGGAAACACAGAGGGTCATGGTAAAGAAGTTACCTGATCTTTTGACTAGACATGATGTATGACATTTCAGGAAAAAGTCACGATGAGACTCAGGGCTTCCAGCACAAACATAAATGGCTGTCACATAATGTTAGTCCCCTTTGCAGTAATGTTCCCTCAATGTTCAGGTGAATGAAATGAAGTCAAGATTATGTGGAGAAGTCTAACAGTCACCTAGAAGCAAGTTGTTTAAGTAAAATGGCCAAGGCAGGATGATTTCTTTATTCCTGCAAGACAAAGATGTCATCATTATGTTAAAGAAAGACTATTTCTTAAACTCCTATTTTGTCTTTTTTAGATTCTATCAGTTGAATTTTTTCTGACCACTAAGTATAATCTTCTGAAATACTTACAAAATGAATGAATGAAGCCTTTTGGCTTGTTAAACTATATGTGCAAGACACCGTGTCAAATATTATGATGCAAGTAGAAAAGTAAGACTTCTGCTCACAATTGGAAGAAGACAACAACATATATAGAAGGTTTCAAATGGAAAAGTCCTATTGGTCATCATGGTTCAACAGCAAAGCAGATGCAAATATTTCTTTTTTATTGTTATTGTTTAATGTTGCTCTTCAAGAATTCCTTGTTAGAGGGTCTGGGCTGTCCCCAGGAAGGTCTGAGGGAAGTGGCTGTTAAGGTGGTAGTAGTAGTTTGACCTGTCTAGAATATACTGCCTCCCATCTTTCCTCTAGAAGTACCCTGCTGCCCCAGCTAATTTGGCTAATTCCTAATTTTGAGTGACAGTTGGTTAGTTGCCAGATAGTGGAGATGTCTGGCTCGCTCTGTACAGTATATGTTTCCCTATATGATGGCTTGAAGGGCTGAGTTGAAAGCAGGAATGATAATCTAAAGCAAAACTTAAACTGTTGGTCATGACCCTTCACAGGGTCTCATAACTGAATGTAGGGTCGTGAAATTTTGATTTATCATCAGTAAATATTTGATTCGTATATCCATTTTATGTACTTATATAGCTGGGATCACATAAAAATTTCTCTGGAAAGAAGGGGTAGGAAAAAGTTTAAGAAGCCCTGGTCTAGAGAGTTTTGCTACTCCATGTCTACTTGTGTCTTGGTGAGTATTAGTCATTAGTGGCTTTGCCAATTGTTTTTCTTCTCAATGATGGATATGGGAGCTGAGCTGGAAACTGGTACGGAGGTTGATGGTGAAGTGAAAGTTTTTTCAAGACTTTTGGGTTCAGGATCCTGGGCTATCTCCATCAGGATCTGAAGGGAGATGATGATTAAAGTGATGGTGGTTAGACTTGCCTGGCATATGCTGACACCTTAAGGTCTCTCCCCCCAGGGTCCCTTGCTGCTTCATCTAGGCTGACTTGTCTATCTTGTGTTCAGCAATTGGTGGGGATGACTGGCCCCAGCTATAAAGGACTGGATTCCCTAAATGATGACTCAGAGGACAGGTTAGAAGCAGGAATGGTGGTCGAGAGGTATTGCCACTCCCAGGGCTCCTCAGTTTTCCTCTACAAAAAGCAAATATTTCCAAATTATACCATTTTGCTTAATTTGAAATACCTTTTGTTATTCCTTGTTTGTTTTAAAAGAGGGACTTGTTATTTGCTGTTTATGTTTGAGGCAAGGAAGAAAATGTCTTTTCATCTCTAACACTATTTCTGTCATGTACAGCAAGTCATTTAATTGCTCTGAGCTTCAGTTTCCTGATCTGTAAAATGGAGAGATTTAATTAGGTTACCTAACAAGTCCTTTCCACATCTAAATCTATAATCTTACAAGCTTGTGAGCATAAGAGAAATAAGTAGATGCAAAAGGTTTTGAAAAATACTGGAAACAGAAGGGAACACCAAAAAGCAGGATAGAGGAGAAACTCTAAATTTGAATTATTTAATAAGAAAAAAGTTGTTCAAAGTAGAGGAGAAAAGGAGAAAGAGGAAATGTATTCCCAGATTGAAATACTGCCCCCCCAAAATATGCTACCATAGTTGTTTACTTCTAAGTAACTGCAGATTTTGATGATTACTTTTATTTATTAACCAATATTAAAGACTTTTTTCTCCCATGATGATAGGGCTTAACACCCAAATTATTCTTACCGTTCAAGGTCCAATACAAGGCCCTTTTGTTTTCATTTGCTTATTTAATAGCCATATGTTGAGGATCTATTACATGCAGTTTTAGACAAGATACCATGTAGATACAAAGCAGAATGTTAAGTGGTATCAGACCTCAAAGAAATTACAATTCAGAGGGGATGATTCACATTTAAGAGAGGAAGATAAAAAGGTACAGAGAAAGATGAATGAAACTTCAAAGTGGAGAAAGATCCGTTCTGACTGAGGTAGCATTTCAGTTAAGCCTTAAATAAAGTTCAGCTAGAAGAAATGAGGGAGAGGACATGAGCAAAGGTATGATGGTAGAAGTTACGTGTTGGAGAATAGAAGAATAGTCCTATTTGACTGGAGTAAAGGCTGTAGAAAAAGGAATAACATGAGAGAGGAGGGGCCCTCAGGTGGGGTAATATATAGAATACAGGTCCCGGAAGAAAGAGGGCTTGAGTTCAAATATAGCCTCAGACACTTAGTAGCTATGTGATCCTGGACAAGTCATTTAATTTCCTCATTTATAAAATGAGATAGAGAAGGAAATGGCAAACCACTTTAGTGTTCCTGCCAAATAGGGTCAGAGTCAGCTATAATTCACAGAACAACAACAACAAAAAGAAAAGAAAGTAAAAGAAAGACAGCTCAAAATCAGATCGTTGTTGTTGTAAATTGACTTTTTGTTCTCCAAGAAAACCAATGACATCAAGAAGGTGATATCATGACTTGCAAGTAAATTGGATTTAAGTGAGGAAAGGCTATACAAAGTCATCAGTCTCATTTTCTCCTTTGGAGCCATCTTGGTCCAGTGACCAGATATAGTTCAGGATGACTGGAGATGGCCCTGGGTGCAGTGGAAGACCTTAGCCTTTTTAACCTAAGATCTTTAACAGCTCGGAGTTTGACTCAGTTAATGCCCATTCAGTGATTAAGACTGGGTAAAAAATGAGGCAGAGAATACCCCATTTACCCAGTCAAAAAAATTAAATCAAATTGGGAGGAGAAGACTCTCAGGGTTTCTGGTCAAAGCAGAAGCAATTGCTATTTGCATTCATTCTGAGCCATCAGAATCCAAAAAATGACCAAATGAGGCTTGGACTGGTGCCTATTGCTGGTCAATCAATGAGAGCCAGAGAGATAGGTTTAAAGCATGACTCATAAAAAAAATCTAGCCCATAAATCCTAAAACTTATCTTACTAGATTTCAGCAATTAAAATTACACTCCTTTGTGCAGAGCTTAAGGACTTAAGGTAATGATTCCCTCTATGAACAAAAGAAGAGAGGGAAATAAAGAATGAAGGGAGGGAAGGCATATGGAAGGAAGGAAGGAAAGAAGGAAGGAAGGAAGGAAGGAAGGAAGGAAGGAAGGAAGGAAGGAAGGAAGGAAGGAAGGAAGGAAGGAAGGAAGGAAGGAAGGAAGGAAGGAAGGAAGGAAG